>BMAO01007053.1:0-197383 GCA_019973975.1 Trichonephila clavata | reverse complement strand
TCTGTGGGATGGTCCTGGAATTGTTCCTTCAGAATTCCTCTCTTCCACCTTTCTATACCGCTTTCTTGAGGACGAGACGGCATTGACGAGGCCAACTTTCTCTTGTCCCGGGATACCTGGGCCTCCGGTCTCTTCTTCCTCTGTATGTTCTCAACCCAAGATTCGTGCCTTCCTCTTTTCTCTCTCTCCGTCCAACGTGGCTTTCTTTCCTAAAATTATACACATCACCCCCGAAGAAACAGTAGACTCCGTCCGCACACGTTTTTTCCTTCTCACCTCCTCTCCATCGCGTCTATTCGTAACTATATCTCTACTACCTTCCAAATTTCCTGATTCTGATCCTCTACGACAATTCCCATCACTTTCTGATTGCATTAATCTCGGATGCCTATCATCCGACTTGCCTGATGCTACTGCATTATGATCACTACTTCTCGCAATTTCCGATTCGGCAACACTGTCCTCTGATTCTCTTTGATGGTAAATTCTCGCCTGATCCATATTAACAGTTATTCTTTTACCAAACTTTAATATTACTAAATTATTATTTTTCACACTCAGAACTTTATAGGGGCCCTCAGACTTTGGCATAAATTTACCCACCATTTTCTTACTTGCCGAACTCAACGGGTGAGTTTGAACTAACACTAGATCATCAACCTTCACATTAACTTCACGCCTCAAAGGGGTACTCCACTCTAATTTATTGATCTTTTACATAGGTTCCCTACAGTGCATCCCATTCGGGCGGCGAGGATCAGGGGAAAACCTTCTTTTAAGGAAAAAACCCTGATCATGCACTTTACTTAAGTGCTAATAAATATAAAAAAAAATTTACAATAATATCTTCGTACAACATCAATCTTTCATCTCATCACTATGTTCAGGGACTGCTGCCCTGAAAGGAAACCTTGTCAATTTTCTTTCTAAAACATGACATTAAATGCACAGAACTTTTATACAACTTCCTTATTGACATAAATATGGCATACATTATATTATATATATATAGTCTCATAACAAAATAACCTTTATCTGGTTTCATTTTCAAAAAATTCCCAATCAATCGCGCTCCGCTGTTAATGTTTTTGTTAGTATTCCTAATTATACGCCGCGCCCCGAAACCAGACACTACTTATACATCTTAATAATTACACACAAAAATATATACATTTTTTACATACAATATATTACAACAAACAATACAAGTAATCTCACATATAAAGCCTCGTCTTTGTGTAGCAAAACAATTGCAATTTAACAAATGTTTTTCCACAATTTGGAAAAAAAATTAAATACAAAAGCTTTTTCAATCGATATGAAAATGCACACAACGCAGTGACTTTTGTACGCTAATTTTACAAAAAAAAATAGACTAGGCCACATGGAAAATACTCTAAACTGTCTGTCAGAGGAAAATAAACAAATTAGAATTATACAACCTGGCTAGTCTTTAGATCAAATCTGCATAGGCTTTGTCTCCAACCACGGCCTCTGTACTGGATGACCTTGTCCTAGGGCTGTCCTCTCTGCGCTCCCACCTTCTGGGTCTCCTCTTCCATTGAGTCCGCTGAAGCTGATATGCTCCTGCTGAGGCGTTTCTTCCATTTGGTGAGATTCCGATTCTGGCTGCTGTCCACTCGACGTCGGCTCCGAAGATTGTAAGGGCAGTTCCGTTCCTACTGAATTGGACGGGATCTGTTGTGTTTGAATCTGTGGGATGGTCCTGGAATTGTTCCTTCAGAATTCCTCTCTTCCACCTTTCTATACCGCTTTCTTGAGGGACGAGACGGCATTGACGAGGCCAACTTTCTCTTGTCCCGGGATACCTGGGCCTCCGGTCTCTTCTTCCTCTGTATGTTCTCAACCCAAGATTCGTGCCTTCCTCTTTTCTCTCTCTCCGTCCAACGTGGCTTTCTTTTCCTAAAATTATACACATCACCCCCCGAAGAAACAGTAGACTCCGTCCGCACACGTTTTTTCCTTCTCACCTCCTCTCCATCGCGTCTATTCGTAACTATATCTCTACTACCTTCCAAATTTCCTGATTCTGATCCTCTACGACAATTCCCATCACTTTCTGATTGCATTAATCTCGGATGCCTATCATCCGACTTGCCTGATGCTACTGCATTATGATCACTACTTCTCGCAATTTCCGATTCGGCAACACTGTCCTCTGATTCTCTTTGATGGTAAATTCTCGCCTGATCCATATTAACAGTTATTCTTTTACCAAACTTTAATATTACTAAATTATTATTTTTCACACTCAGAACTTTATAGGGGCCCTCAGACTTTGGCATAAATTTACCCACCATTTTCTTACTTGCCGAACTCAACGGGTGAGTTTGAACTAACACTAGATCATCAACCTTCACATTAACTTCACGCCTCAAAGGGGTACTCCACTCTAATTTATTGATCTTTTACATAGGTTCCCTACAGTGCATCCCATTCGGGCGGCGAGGATCAGGGGAAAACCTTCTTTTAAGGAAAAAACCCTGATCATGCACTTTACTTAAGTGCTAATAAATATAAAAAAAAATTTACAATAATATCTTCGTACAACATCAATCTTTCATCTCATCACTATGTTCAGGGACTGCTGCCCTGAAAGGAAACCTTGTCAATTTTCTTTCTAAAACATGACATTAAATGCACAGAACTTTTATACAACTTCCTTATTGACATAAATATGGCATACATTATATTATATATATATAGTCTCATAACAAAATAACCTTTATCTGGTTTCATTTTCAAAAAATTCCCAATCAATCGCGCTCCGCTGTTAATGTTTTTGTTAGTATTCCTAATTATACGCCGCGCCCCGAAACCAGACACTACTTATACATCTTAATAATTACACACAAAAATATATACATTTTTTACATACAATATATTACAACAAACAATACAAGTAATCTCACATATAAAGCCTCGTCTTTGTGTAGCAAAACAATTGCAATTTAACAAATGTTTTTCCACAATTTGGAAAAAAAATTAAATACAAAAGCTTTTTCAATCGATATGAAAATGCACACAACGCAGTGACTTTTGTACGCTAATTTTACAAAAAAAAATAGACTAGGCCACATGGAAAATACTCTAAACTGTCTGTCAGAGGAAAATAAACAAATTAGAATTATACAACCTGGCTAGTCTTTAGATCAAATCTGCATAGGCTTTGTCTCCAACCACGGCCTCTGTACTGGATGACCTTGTCCTAGGGCTGTCCTCTCTGCGCTCCCACCTTCTGGGTCTCCTCTTCCATTGAGTCCGCTGAAGCTGATATGCTCCTGCTGAGGCGTTTCTTCCATTTGGTGAGATTCCGATTCTGGCTGCTGTCCACTCGACGTCGGCTCCGAAGATTGTAAGGGCAGTTCCGTTCCTACTGAATTGGACGGGATCTGTTGTGTTTGAATCTGTGGGATGGTCCTGGAATTGTTCCTTCAGAATTCCTCTCTTCCACCTTTCTATACCGCTTTCTTGAGGGACGAGACGGCATTGACGAGGCCAACTTTCTCTTGTCCCGGGATACCTGGGCCTCCGGTCTCTTCTTCCTCTGTATGTTCTCAACCCAAGATTCGTGCCTTCCTCTTTTCTCTCTCTCCGTCCAACGTGGCTTTCTTTTCCTAAAATTATACACATCACCCCCCGAAGAAACAGTAGACTCCGTCCGCACACGTTTTTTCCTTCTCACCTCCTCTCCATCGCGTCTATTCGTAACTATATCTCTACTACCTTCCAAATTTCCTGATTCTGATCCTCTACGACAATTCCCATCACTTTCTGATTGCATTAATCTCGGATGCCTATCATCCGACTTGCCTGATGCTACTGCATTATGATCACTACTTCTCGCAATTTCCGATTCGGCAACACTGTCCTCTGATTCTCTTTGATGGTAAATTCTCGCCTGATCCATATTAACAGTTATTCTTTTACCAAACTTTAATATTACTAAATTATTATTTTTCACACTCAGAACTTTATAGGGGCCCTCAGACTTTGGCATAAATTTACCCACCATTTTCTTACTTGCCGAACTCAACGGGTGAGTTTGAACTAACACTAGATCATCAACCTTCACATTAACTTCACGCCTCAAAGGGGTACTCCACTCTAATTTATTGATCTTTTACATAGGTTCCCTACAGTGCATCCCATTCGGGCGGCGAGGATCAGGGGAAAACCTTCTTTTAAGGAAAAAACCCTGATCATGCACTTTACTTAAGTGCTAATAAATATAAAAAAAAATTTACAATAATATCTTCGTACAACATCAATCTTTCATCTCATCACTATGTTCAGGGACTGCTGCCCTGAAAGGAAACCTTGTCAATTTTCTTTCTAAAACATGACATTAAATGCACAGAACTTTTATACAACTTCCTTATTGACATAAATATGGCATACATTATATTATATATATATAGTCTCATAACAAAATAACCTTTATCTGGTTTCATTTTCAAAAAATTCCCAATCAATCGCGCTCCGCTGTTAATGTTTTTGTTAGTATTCCTAATTATACGCCGCGCCCCGAAACCAGACACTACTTATACATCTTAATAATTACACACAAAAATATATACATTTTTTACATACAATATATTACAACAAACAATACAAGTAATCTCACATATAAAGCCTCGTCTTTGTGTAGCAAAACAATTGCAATTTAACAAATGTTTTTCCACAATTTGGAAAAAAAATTAAATACAAAAGCTTTTTCAATCGATATGAAAATGCACACAACGCAGTGACTTTTGTACGCTAATTTTACAAAAAAAAATAGACTAGGCCACATGGAAAATACTCTAAACTGTCTGTCAGAGGAAAATAAACAAATTAGAATTATACAACCTGGCTAGTCTTTAGATCAAATCTGCATAGGCTTTGTCTCCAACCACGGCCTCTGTACTGGATGACCTTGTCCTAGGGCTGTCCTCTCTGCGCTCCCACCTTCTGGGTCTCCTCTTCCATTGAGTCCGCTGAAGCTGATATGCTCCTGCTGAGGCGTTTCTTCCATTTGGTGAGATTCCGATTCTGGCTGCTGTCCACTCGACGTCGGCTCCGAAGATTGTAAGGGCAGTTCCGTTCCTACTGAATTGGACGGGATCTGTTGTGTTTGAATCTGTGGGATGGTCCTGGAATTGTTCCTTCAGAATTCCTCTCTTCCACCTTTCTATACCGCTTTCTTGAGGGACGAGACGGCATTGACGAGGCCAACTTTCTCTTGTCCCGGGATACCTGGGCCTCCGGTCTCTTCTTCCTCTGTATGTTCTCAACCCAAGATTCGTGCCTTCCTCTTTTCTCTCTCTCCGTCCAACGTGGCTTTCTTTTCCTAAAATTATACACATCACCCCCCGAAGAAACAGTAGACTCCGTCCGCACACGTTTTTTCCTTCTCACCTCCTCTCCATCGCGTCTATTCGTAACTATATCTCTACTACCTTCCAAATTTCCTGATTCTGATCCTCTACGACAATTCCCATCACTTTCTGATTGCATTAATCTCGGATGCCTATCATCCGACTTGCCTGATGCTACTGCATTATGATCACTACTTCTCGCAATTTCCGATTCGGCAACACTGTCCTCTGATTCTCTTTGATGGTAAATTCTCGCCTGATCCATATTAACAGTTATTCTTTTACCAAACTTTAATATTACTAAATTATTATTTTTCACACTCAGAACTTTATAGGGGCCCTCAGACTTTGGCATAAATTTACCCACCATTTTCTTACTTGCCGAACTCAACGGGTGAGTTTGAACTAACACTAGATCATCAACCTTCACATTAACTTCACGCCTCAAAGGGGTACTCCACTCTAATTTATTGATCTTTTACATAGGTTCCCTACAGTGCATCCCATTCGGGCGGCGAGGATCAGGGGAAAACCTTCTTTTAAGGAAAAAACCCTGATCATGCACTTTACTTAAGTGCTAATAAATATAAAAAAAAATTTACAATAATATCTTCGTACAACATCAATCTTTCATCTCATCACTATGTTCAGGGACTGCTGCCCTGAAAGGAAACCTTGTCAATTTTCTTTCTAAAACATGACATTAAATGCACAGAACTTTTATACAACTTCCTTATTGACATAAATATGGCATACATTATATTATATATATATAGTCTCATAACAAAATAACCTTTATCTGGTTTCATTTTCAAAAAATTCCCAATCAATCGCGCTCCGCTGTTAATGTTTTTGTTAGTATTCCTAATTATACGCCGCGCCCCGAAACCAGACACTACTTATACATCTTAATAATTACACACAAAAATATATACATTTTTTACATACAATATATTACAACAAACAATACAAGTAATCTCACATATAAAGCCTCGTCTTTGTGTAGCAAAACAATTGCAATTTAACAAATGTTTTTCCACAATTTGGAAAAAAAATTAAATACAAAAGCTTTTTCAATCGATATGAAAATGCACACAACGCAGTGACTTTTGTACGCTAATTTTACAAAAAAAAATAGACTAGGCCACATGGAAAATACTCTAAACTGTCTGTCAGAGGAAAATAAACAAATTAGAATTATACAACCTGGCTAGTCTTTAGATCAAATCTGCATAGGCTTTGTCTCCAACCACGGCCTCTGTACTGGATGACCTTGTCCTAGGGCTGTCCTCTCTGCGCTCCCACCTTCTGGGTCTCCTCTTCCATTGAGTCCGCTGAAGCTGATATGCTCCTGCTGAGGCGTTTCTTCCATTTGGTGAGATTCCGATTCTGGCTGCTGTCCACTCGACGTCGGCTCCGAAGATTGTAAGGGCAGTTCCGTTCCTACTGAATTGGACGGGATCTGTTGTGTTTGAATCTGTGGGATGGTCCTGGAATTGTTCCTTCAGAATTCCTCTCTTCCACCTTTCTATACCGCTTTCTTGAGGGACGAGACGGCATTGACGAGGCCAACTTTCTCTTGTCCCGGGATACCTGGGCCTCCGGTCTCTTCTTCCTCTGTATGTTCTCAACCCAAGATTCGTGCCTTCCTCTTTTCTCTCTCTCCGTCCAACGTGGCTTTCTTTTCCTAAAATTATACACATCACCCCCCGAAGAAACAGTAGACTCCGTCCGCACACGTTTTTTCCTTCTCACCTCCTCTCCATCGCGTCTATTCGTAACTATATCTCTACTACCTTCCAAATTTCCTGATTCTGATCCTCTACGACAATTCCCATCACTTTCTGATTGCATTAATCTCGGATGCCTATCATCCGACTTGCCTGATGCTACTGCATTATGATCACTACTTCTCGCAATTTCCGATTCGGCAACACTGTCCTCTGATTCTCTTTGATGGTAAATTCTCGCCTGATCCATATTAACAGTTATTCTTTTACCAAACTTTAATATTACTAAATTATTATTTTTCACACTCAGAACTTTATAGGGGCCCTCAGACTTTGGCATAAATTTACCCACCATTTTCTTACTTGCCGAACTCAACGGGTGAGTTTGAACTAACACTAGATCATCAACCTTCACATTAACTTCACGCCTCAAAGGGGTACTCCACTCTAATTTATTGATCTTTTACATAGGTTCCCTACAGTGCATCCCATTCGGGCGAGGATCAGGGGAAAACCTTCTTTTAAGGAAAAAACCCTGATCATGCACTTTACTTAAGTGCTAATAAATATAAAAAAAAATTTACAATAATATCTTCGTACAACATCAATCTTTCATCTCATCACTATGTTCAGGGACTGCTGCCCTGAAAGGAAACCTTGTCAATTTTCTTTCTAAAACATGACATTAAATGCACAGAACTTTTATACAACTTCCTTATTGACATAAATATGGCATACATTATATTATATATATATAGTCTCATAACAAAATAACCTTTATCTGGTTTCATTTTCAAAAAATTCCCAATCAATCGCGCTCCGCTGTTAATGTTTTTGTTAGTATTCCTAATTATACGCCGCGCCCCGAAACCAGACACTACTTATACATCTTAATAATTACACACAAAAATATATACATTTTTTACATACAATATATTACAACAAACAATACAAGTAATCTCACATATAAAGCCTCGTCTTTGTGTAGCAAAACAATTGCAATTTAACAAATGTTTTTCCACAATTTGGAAAAAAAATTAAATACAAAAGCTTTTTCAATCGATATGAAAATGCACACAACGCAGTGACTTTTGTACGCTAATTTTACAAAAAAAAATAGACTAGGCCACATGGAAAATACTCTAAACTGTCTGTCAGAGGAAAATAAACAAATTAGAATTATACAACCTGGCTAGTCTTTAGATCAAATCTGCATAGGCTTTGTCTCCAACCACGGCCTCTGTACTGGATGACCTTGTCCTAGGGCTGTCCTCTCTGCGCTCCCACCTTCTGGGTCTCCTCTTCCATTGAGTCCGCTGAAGCTGATATGCTCCTGCTGAGGCGTTTCTTCCATTTGGTGAGATTCCGATTCTGGCTGCTGTCCACTCGACGTCGGCTCCGAAGATTGTAAGGGCAGTTCCGTTCCTACTGAATTGGACGGGATCTGTTGTGTTTGAATCTGTGGGATGGTCCTGGAATTGTTCCTTCAGAATTCCTCTCTTCCACCTTTCTATACCGCTTTCTTGAGGGACGAGACGGCATTGACGAGGCCAACTTTCTCTTGTCCCGGGATACCTGGGCCTCCGGTCTCTTCTTCCTCTGTATGTTCTCAACCCAAGATTCGTGCCTTCCTCTTTTCTCTCTCTCCGTCCAACGTGGCTTTCTTTTCCTAAAATTATACACATCACCCCCCGAAGAAACAGTAGACTCCGTCCGCACACGTTTTTTCCTTCTCACCTCCTCTCCATCGCGTCTATTCGTAACTATATCTCTACTACCTTCCAAATTTCCTGATTCTGATCCTCTACGACAATTCCCATCACTTTCTGATTGCATTAATCTCGGATGCCTATCATCCGACTTGCCTGATGCTACTGCATTATGATCACTACTTCTCGCAATTTCCGATTCGGCAACACTGTCCTCTGATTCTCTTTGATGGTAAATTCTCGCCTGATCCATATTAACAGTTATTCTTTTACCAAACTTTAATATTACTAAATTATTATTTTTCACACTCAGAACTTTATAGGGGCCCTCAGACTTTGGCATAAATTTACCCACCATTTTCTTACTTGCCGAACTCAACGGGTGAGTTTGAACTAACACTAGATCATCAACCTTCACATTAACTTCACGCCTCAAAGGGGTACTCCACTCTAATTTATTGATCTTTTACATAGGTTCCCTACAGTGCATCCCATTCGGGCGGCGAGGATCAGGGGAAAACCTTCTTTTAAGGAAAAAACCCTGATCATGCACTTTACTTAAGTGCTAATAAATATAAAAAAAAATTTACAATAATATCTTCGTACAACATCAATCTTTCATCTCATCACTATGTTCAGGGACTGCTGCCCTGAAAGGAAACCTTGTCAATTTTCTTTCTAAAACATGACATTAAATGCACAGAACTTTTATACAACTTCCTTATTGACATAAATATGGCATACATTATATTATATATATATAGTCTCATAACAAAATAACCTTTATCTGGTTTCATTTTCAAAAAATTCCCAATCAATCGCGCTCCGCTGTTAATGTTTTTGTTAGTATTCCTAATTATACGCCGCGCCCCGAAACCAGACACTACTTATACATCTTAATAATTACACACAAAAATATATACATTTTTTACATACAATATATTACAACAAACAATACAAGTAATCTCACATATAAAGCCTCGTCTTTGTGTAGCAAAACAATTGCAATTTAACAAATGTTTTTCCACAATTTGGAAAAAAAATTAAATACAAAAGCTTTTTCAATCGATATGAAAATGCACACAACGCAGTGACTTTTGTACGCTAATTTTACAAAAAAAAATAGACTAGGCCACATGGAAAATACTCTAAACTGTCTGTCAGAGGAAAATAAACAAATTAGAATTATACAACCTGGCTAGTCTTTAGATCAAATCTGCATAGGCTTTGTCTCCAACCACGGCCTCTGTACTGGATGACCTTGTCCTAGGGCTGTCCTCTCTGCGCTCCCACCTTCTGGGTCTCCTCTTCCATTGAGTCCGCTGAAGCTGATATGCTCCTGCTGAGGCGTTTCTTCCATTTGGTGAGATTCCGATTCTGGCTGCTGTCCACTCGACGTCGGCTCCGAAGATTGTAAGGGCAGTTCCGTTCCTACTGAATTGGACGGGATCTGTTGTGTTTGAATCTGTGGGATGGTCCTGGAATTGTTCCTTCAGAATTCCTCTCTTCCACCTTTCTATACCGCTTTCTTGAGGGACGAGACGGCATTGACGAGGCCAACTTTCTCTTGTCCCGGGATACCTGGGCCTCCGGTCTCTTCTTCCTCTGTATGTTCTCAACCCAAGATTCGTGCCTTCCTCTTTTCTCTCTCTCCGTCCAACGTGGCTTTCTTTTCCTAAAATTATACACATCACCCCCCGAAGAAACAGTAGACTCCGTCCGCACACGTTTTTTCCTTCTCACCTCCTCTCCATCGCGTCTATTCGTAACTATATCTCTACTACCTTCCAAATTTCCTGATTCTGATCCTCTACGACAATTCCCATCACTTTCTGATTGCATTAATCTCGGATGCCTATCATCCGACTTGCCTGATGCTACTGCATTATGATCACTACTTCTCGCAATTTCCGATTCGGCAACACTGTCCTCTGATTCTCTTTGATGGTAAATTCTCGCCTGATCCATATTAACAGTTATTCTTTTACCAAACTTTAATATTACTAAATTATTATTTTTCACACTCAGAACTTTATAGGGGCCCTCAGACTTTGGCATAAATTTACCCACCATTTTCTTACTTGCCGAACTCAACGGGTGAGTTTGAACTAACACTAGATCATCAACCTTCACATTAACTTCACGCCTCAAAGGGGTACTCCACTCTAATTTATTGATCTTTTACATAGGTTCCCTACAGTGCATCCCATTCGGGCGAGGATCAGGGGAAAACCTTCTTTTAAGGAAAAAACCCTGATCATGCACTTTACTTAAGTGCTAATAAATATAAAAAAAAATTTACAATAATATCTTCGTACAACATCAATCTTTCATCTCATCACTATGTTCAGGGACTGCTGCCCTGAAAGGAAACCTTGTCAATTTTCTTTCTAAAACATGACATTAAATGCACAGAACTTTTATACAACTTCCTTATTGACATAAATATGGCATACATTATATTATATATATATAGTCTCATAACAAAATAACCTTTATCTGGTTTCATTTTCAAAAAATTCCCAATCAATCGCGCTCCGCTGTTAATGTTTTTGTTAGTATTCCTAATTATACGCCGCGCCCCGAAACCAGACACTACTTATACATCTTAATAATTACACACAAAAATATATACATTTTTTACATACAATATATTACAACAAACAATACAAGTAATCTCACATATAAAGCCTCGTCTTTGTGTAGCAAAACAATTGCAATTTAACAAATGTTTTTCCACAATTTGGAAAAAAAATTAAATACAAAAGCTTTTTCAATCGATATGAAAATGCACACAACGCAGTGACTTTTGTACGCTAATTTTACAAAAAAAAATAGACTAGGCCACATGGAAAATACTCTAAACTGTCTGTCAGAGGAAAATAAACAAATTAGAATTATACAACCTGGCTAGTCTTTAGATCAAATCTGCATAGGCTTTGTCTCCAACCACGGCCTCTGTACTGGATGACCTTGTCCTAGGGCTGTCCTCTCTGCGCTCCCACCTTCTGGGTCTCCTCTTCCATTGAGTCCGCTGAAGCTGATATGCTCCTGCTGAGGCGTTTCTTCCATTTGGTGAGATTCCGATTCTGGCTGCTGTCCACTCGACGTCGGCTCCGAAGATTGTAAGGGCAGTTCCGTTCCTACTGAATTGGACGGGATCTGTTGTGTTTGAATCTGTGGGATGGTCCTGGAATTGTTCCTTCAGAATTCCTCTCTTCCACCTTTCTATACCGCTTTCTTGAGGGACGAGACGGCATTGACGAGGCCAACTTTCTCTTGTCCCGGGATACCTGGGCCTCCGGTCTCTTCTTCCTCTGTATGTTCTCAACCCAAGATTCGTGCCTTCCTCTTTTCTCTCTCTCCGTCCAACGTGGCTTTCTTTTCCTAAAATTATACACATCACCCCCCGAAGAAACAGTAGACTCCGTCCGCACACGTTTTTTCCTTCTCACCTCCTCTCCATCGCGTCTATTCGTAACTATATCTCTACTACCTTCCAAATTTCCTGATTCTGATCCTCTACGACAATTCCCATCACTTTCTGATTGCATTAATCTCGGATGCCTATCATCCGACTTGCCTGATGCTACTGCATTATGATCACTACTTCTCGCAATTTCCGATTCGGCAACACTGTCCTCTGATTCTCTTTGATGGTAAATTCTCGCCTGATCCATATTAACAGTTATTCTTTTACCAAACTTTAATATTACTAAATTATTATTTTTCACACTCAGAACTTTATAGGGGCCCTCAGACTTTGGCATAAATTTACCCACCATTTTCTTACTTGCCGAACTCAACGGGTGAGTTTGAACTAACACTAGATCATCAACCTTCACATTAACTTCACGCCTCAAAGGGGTACTCCACTCTAATTTATTGATCTTTTACATAGGTTCCCTACAGTGCATCCCATTCGGGCGAGGATCAGGGGAAAACCTTCTTTTAAGGAAAAAACCCTGATCATGCACTTTACTTAAGTGCTAATAAATATAAAAAAAAATTTACAATAATATCTTCGTACAACATCAATCTTTCATCTCATCACTATGTTCAGGGACTGCTGCCCTGAAAGGAAACCTTGTCAATTTTCTTTCTAAAACATGACATTAAATGCACAGAACTTTTATACAACTTCCTTATTGACATAAATATGGCATACATTATATTATATATATATAGTCTCATAACAAAATAACCTTTATCTGGTTTCATTTTCAAAAAATTCCCAATCAATCGCGCTCCGCTGTTAATGTTTTTGTTAGTATTCCTAATTATACGCCGCGCCCCGAAACCAGACACTACTTATACATCTTAATAATTACACACAAAAATATATACATTTTTTACATACAATATATTACAACAAACAATACAAGTAATCTCACATATAAAGCCTCGTCTTTGTGTAGCAAAACAATTGCAATTTAACAAATGTTTTTCCACAATTTGGAAAAAAAATTAAATACAAAAGCTTTTTCAATCGATATGAAAATGCACACAACGCAGTGACTTTTGTACGCTAATTTTACAAAAAAAAATAGACTAGGCCACATGGAAAATACTCTAAACTGTCTGTCAGAGGAAAATAAACAAATTAGAATTATACAACCTGGCTAGTCTTTAGATCAAATCTGCATAGGCTTTGTCTCCAACCACGGCCTCTGTACTGGATGACCTTGTCCTAGGGCTGTCCTCTCTGCGCTCCCACCTTCTGGGTCTCCTCTTCCATTGAGTCCGCTGAAGCTGATATGCTCCTGCTGAGGCGTTTCTTCCATTTGGTGAGATTCCGATTCTGGCTGCTGTCCACTCGACGTCGGCTCCGAAGATTGTAAGGGCAGTTCCGTTCCTACTGAATTGGACGGGATCTGTTGTGTTTGAATCTGTGGGATGGTCCTGGAATTGTTCCTTCAGAATTCCTCTCTTCCACCTTTCTATACCGCTTTCTTGAGGGACGAGACGGCATTGACGAGGCCAACTTTCTCTTGTCCCGGGATACCTGGGCCTCCGGTCTCTTCTTCCTCTGTATGTTCTCAACCCAAGATTCGTGCCTTCCTCTTTTCTCTCTCTCCGTCCAACGTGGCTTTCTTTTCCTAAAATTATACACATCACCCCCGAAGAAACAGTAGACTCCGTCCGCACACGTTTTTTCCTTCTCACCTCCTCTCCATCGCGTCTATTCGTAACTATATCTCTACTACCTTCCAAATTTCCTGATTCTGATCCTCTACGACAATTCCCATCACTTTCTGATTGCATTAATCTCGGATGCCTATCATCCGACTTGCCTGATGCTACTGCATTATGATCACTACTTCTCGCAATTTCCGATTCGGCAACACTGTCCTCTGATTCTCTTTGATGGTAAATTCTCGCCTGATCCATATTAACAGTTATTCTTTTACCAAACTTTAATATTACTAAATTATTATTTTTCACACTCAGAACTTTATAGGGGCCCTCAGACTTTGGCATAAATTTACCCACCATTTTCTTACTTGCCGAACTCAACGGGTGAGTTTGAACTAACACTAGATCATCAACCTTCACATTAACTTCACGCCTCAAAGGGGTACTCCACTCTAATTTATTGATCTTTTACATAGGTTCCCTACAGTGCATCCCATTCGGGCGAGGATCAGGGGAAAACCTTCTTTTAAGGAAAAAACCCTGATCATGCACTTTACTTAAGTGCTAATAAATATAAAAAAAATTTACAATAATATCTTCGTACAACATCAATCTTTCATCTCATCACTATGTTCAGGTACTGCTGCCCTGAAAGGAAACCTTGTCAATTTTCTTTCTAAAACATGACATTAAATGCACAGAACTTTTATACAACTTCCTTATTGACATAAATATGGCATACATTATATTATATATATATAGTCTCATAACAAAATAACCTTTATCTGGTTTCATTTTCAAAAAATTCCCAATCAATCGCGCTCCGCTGTTAATGTTTTTGTTAGTATTCCTAATTATACGCCGCGCCCCGAAACCAGACACTACTTATACATCTTAATAATTACACACAAAAATATATACATTTTTTACATACAATATATTACAACAAACAATACAAGTAATCTCACATATAAAGCCTCGTCTTTGTGTAGCAAAACAATTGCAATTTAACAAATGTTTTTCCACAATTTGGAAAAAAAATTAAATACAAAAGCTTTTTCAATCGATATGAAAATGCACACAACGCAGTGACTTTTGTACGCTAATTTTACAAAAAAAAATAGACTAGGCCACATGGAAAATACTCTAAACTGTCTGTCAGAGGAAAATAAACAAATTAGAATTATACAACCTGGCTAGTCTTTAGATCAAATCTGCATAGGCTTTGTCTCCAACCACGGCCTCTGTACTGGATGACCTTGTCCTAGGGCTGTCCTCTCTGCGCTCCCACCTTCTGGGTCTCCTCTTCCATTGAGTCCGCTGAAGCTGATATGCTCCTGCTGAGGCGTTTCTTCCATTTGGTGAGATTCCGATTCTGGCTGCTGTCCACTCGACGTCGGCTCCGAAGATTGTAAGGGCAGTTCCGTTCCTACTGAATTGGACGGGATCTGTTGTGTTTGAATCTGTGGGATGGTCCTGGAATTGTTCCTTCAGAATTCCTCTCTTCCACCTTTCTATACCGCTTTCTTGAGGGACGAGACGGCATTGACGAGGCCAACTTTCTCTTGTCCCGGGATACCTGGGCCTCCGGTCTCTTCTTCCTCTGTATGTTCTCAACCCAAGATTCGTGCCTTCCTCTTTTCTCTCTCTCCGTCCAACGTGGCTTTCTTTTCCTAAAATTATACACATCACCCCCCGAAGAAACAGTAGACTCCGTCCGCACACGTTTTTTCCTTCTCACCTCCTCTCCATCGCGTCTATTCGTAACTATATCTCTACTACCTTCCAAATTTCCTGATTCTGATCCTCTACGACAATTCCCATCACTTTCTGATTGCATTAATCTCGGATGCCTATCATCCGACTTGCCTGATGCTACTGCATTATGATCACTACTTCTCGCAATTTCCGATTCGGCAACACTGTCCTCTGATTCTCTTTGATGGTAAATTCTCGCCTGATCCATATTAACAGTTATTCTTTTACCAAACTTTAATATTACTAAATTATTATTTTTCACACTCAGAACTTTATAGGGGCCCTCAGACTTTGGCATAAATTTACCCACCATTTTCTTACTTGCCGAACTCAACGGGTGAGTTTGAACTAACACTAGATCATCAACCTTCACATTAACTTCACGCCTCAAAGGGGTACTCCACTCTAATTTATTGATCTTTTACATAGGTTCCCTACAGTGCATCCCATTCGGGCGGCGAGGATCAGGGGAAAACCTTCTTTTAAGGAAAAAACCCTGATCATGCACTTTACTTAAGTGCTAATAAATATAAAAAAAATTTACAATAATATCTTCGTACAACATCAATCTTTCATCTCATCACTATGTTCAGGTACTGCTGCCCTGAAAGGAAACCTTGTCAATTTTCTTTCTAAAACATGACATTAAATGCACAGAACTTTTATACAACTTCCTTATTGACATAAATATGGCATACATTATATTATATATATATAGTCTCATAACAAAATAACCTTTATCTGGTTTCATTTTCAAAAAATTCCCAATCAATCGCGCTCCGCTGTTAATGTTTTTGTTAGTATTCCTAATTATACGCCGCGCCCCGAAACCAGACACTACTTATACATCTTAATAATTACACACAAAAATATATACATTTTTTACATACAATATATTACAACAAACAATACAAGTAATCTCACATATAAAGCCTCGTCTTTGTGTAGCAAAACAATTGCAATTTAACAAATGTTTTTCCATAATTTGGAAAAAAAATTAAATACAAAAGCTTTTTCAATCGATATGAAAATGCACACAATGCAGTGACTTTTGTACGCTAATTTTACAAAAAAAAATAGACTAGGCCACATGGAAAATACTCTAAACTGTCTGTCAGAGGAAAATAAACAAATTAGAATTATACAACCTGGCTAGTCTTTAGATCAAATATGCATAGGCTTTGTCTCCAACCACGGCCTCTGTACTGGATGACCTTGTCCTAGGGCTGTCCTCTCTGCGCTCCCACCTTCTGGGTCTCCTCTTCCATTGAGTCCGCTGAAGCTGATATGCTCCTGCTGAGGCGTTTCTTCCATTTGGTGAGATTCCGATTCTGGCTGCTGTCCACTCGACGTCGGCTCCGAAGATTGTAAGGGCAGTTCCGTTCCTACTGAATTGGACGGGATCTGTTGTGTTGGAATCTGTGGGATGGTCCTGGAATTGTTCCTTCAGAATTCCTCTCTTCCACCTTTCTATACCGCTTTCTTGAGGGACGAGACGGCATTGACGAGGCCAACTTTCTCTTGTCCCGGGATACCTGGGCCTCCGGTCTCTTCTTCCTCTGTATGTTCTCAACCCAAGATTCGTGCCTTCCTCTTTTCTCTCTCTCCGTCCAACGTGGCTTTCTTTTCCTAAAATTATACACATCACCCCCCGAAGAAACAGTAGACTCCGTCCGCACACGTTTTTTCCTTCTCACCTCCTCTCCATCGCGTCTATTCGTAACTATATCTCTACTACCTTCCAAATTTCCTGATTCTGATCCTCTACGACAATTCCCATCACTTTCTGATTGCATTAATCTCGGATGCCTATCATCCGACTTGTCTGATGCTACTGCATTATGATCACTACTTCTCGCAATTTCCGATTCGGCAACACTGTCCTCTGATTCTCTTTGATGGTAAATTCTCGCCTGATCCATATTAACAGTTATTCTTTTACCAAACTTTAATATTACTAAATTATTATTTTTCACACTCAGAACTTTATAGGGGCCCTCAGACTTTGGCATAAATTTACCCACCATTTTCTTACTTGCCGAATTCAACGGGTGAGTTTGAACTAACACTAGATCATCAACCTTCACATTAACTTCACGCCTCTTCTTATTATAATATTTTGCCCACTTCTCGTGCTGGCGCTTTGTATGTATCCTAGCCTCTTCAAACAACTTTTCTATATTTCCACAAACTAAGTCTGATCCATCAGTTACCATTACTAATTTTTGAAATGGAGTGATTAAATTTTGACCTAAAAATAATTCCGCCGGTGTTTTACCCGTTGTCTCATGTACTGCTGTCTTTAAAGCATAACTAAACTCTCGCAGAAATTGATCCCAGTTAGTGTGATTATCCGCGACAAAACTCGAAAGCATTTTTAGAAGAGTACGATTAACTCTTTCAGTTTGATTAGCTTGTGGACGATATACCACAGTTTTAACGTGTTTTATGTTCAACCTGCGGCATACTTGCTCAAAAACTTCGGATATCATTTGGGGGCCATTATCAATAATTATCTTTACAGGAGCTCCATAACGCGAAATATAATTCTAAAAAAATGCATGGGCTTTAGAAGAAGCTTTCCTTAAGGGAACTATTTCAACCCATTTAGAAAAATTATCTGTTATTACTAAAATAAATTTATAGCGTTCCGGACTAGTTGCAGGGTATGGGCCTAATAAATCTAAAGATACGATTTCATTCGGAAAATTCGTTACTATCGGAATTAATTGACCAGCTGGTAATCCGTTCTTATAATTAAATTTTTGGCATTGGTCGCAGGTTGCTACATATTTATAAATGTATTTCCTCATGTACGGGAAATAACACGCGTCTTTTAATTTTAAGTAGGTTTCCTTTTTGCCTAGATTACCCGCCGTCGGAGATTCATGGAATTCTCGCATAATATCTTTACGTAATGTTTTGGGTATAAATACTCTTAATTCACCTAGTGTGGTTGTATATTTTGCATAATATAACAATCCGTTAATTAATTTAAAGTCGCGGGGCCAATTTCTACAGATTGACTCATTAATGGAACTATCGTCAGGATTTTCTAAAAACCGCAAGATATGACCTAACTCCGGATTATTCCTCTATTCCTCTCTCAACTGTTTTCTCGACGATAATACTAACGACCTAATCACCGCACAAGACACCTTTGGTTCTTCATTACTTTCTAACGGGTTTCTAGACAATATATCAGCCACTACATTTTGCGTACCTGGGCGATGTTCGCATTCCACATTAAAATTTGCCAACTTAAGCGTCCACCTTATCATTCTAGACGACAAATTCTTTACATTCGTTAATTTGGTAAGTGCAGCATGGTCTGTTAACACTTTAACCGGCAAGGATCCGAAATACGTGCGATATTTATTTAACGCCCATATGACAGCCAAACATTCACGTTCCGTTATACTATAATTTCTTTCAGCGTGGTTTAATGTTCTTGAGGCAAACGCAATAGGCCTATTATTCTGTGTCAATACTGCTCCTACCCTCACTGAACTAGCATCCGTCTAAAGTTCAAATGCTTGGGAAAAATCTGGTAATTGTAACACTGGAGCTTCCGTCACTGCTTTCTTAATACTATCAAAGGCTTCCTGCGCCGATTCCGACCAACGGAACTTAGAATTTTTCCGTTTTAAACCATACAAGGGTTCACACATGTCTGCGTAGTTCTTAATAAACTTTTGATACCAACCCGTCATTCCTAAAAATTTTGCTACCTGTTTTGCAGTTTTCGGAGGTTTCATTTCAATAATTGCTTTTACCTTCTCCTCATCTGTTTTAACTCCTTCTTTATTAATAACTAAACCCAAATAACGTAATTGTTCCCTCGCGAAATGACACTTCTCACGATTCAACGTTAAACCAGCCTCTTGCAACAATCTGAATACTTCCCGTAAGTGCTCTACATGGCATTCAAAAGATGGAGACGAAATGATAACATCATCCATATAGCAGTGGGTAAAACGCCCGAGAACTGGTTTGAGTATCAATTCAATTGCCCTTTGAAAATTTGGAGCTGCCCCCCAAAGGCCAAATGGCATGCGAGTAAATGCAAAAGTACCATTTTTTGTAACGTCTTATGAATATCTTTGGGGTCCACTGCCATCTGAAAGTATCCGCTGCGTAAATCAAGTGACGACATAATTTCGGTGTGTGGAATATTAGTTATCAAATCATCAAATATTGGTAGCGGATATCGTGGATACCTCGTAATCGCATTTAATTCCCTATAATCTATTGCAAACCTATAAGCTTCTGGGTCGTCTAACGGCAACCAGTTTTTCTTCCGACATAAAACAACTGGAGACGCGTAAGGCGATGTTGTTGGAATTATCGTTCCATCGTTCAACATCTTCTGAACATGGTAGTCAATGATACCCTGTTTGACCCTATCATAGCGATAAGGTCTCGAAAAAACAGGAGGATTATCACCCGTATCAATTTCATGACAAAACACATGTGTCAGACCTGGCTTAACTGAAAATAAGCCTTGAAATTCCTTAAACAAAATCTACAACTTCTGTTTTTGCCCTGCATTTAACTTAGTGTTTGGTAAACCTATCTGAACCGGTTCGTCCGAAATTGCTACTTTCTTAATCTGCGAATCCGGATTGATTAACGATTTCGTAAAAAAATCAAAACTTATCTTTGCATGAGACATAACATCAATACCTATGATGCATGGATATTGCATCTCTGCAATCACATGAAATTTCCACAACTTCGAAAATTCCCTTATTTTAATTCGTAACTCAATTGTGCCTAAATTTCTGCACTGTGACCCTAGAGCCGTAACTACTTCAGCTAACGATTTCTTAATAGGACAAAAAGAAAAATATGATCAGTATGTTTTTTCTGAAATAGACTTCTCCGCACCTGTATCCCAGAGAGCTTTTATAAACGTGTCATGTAAAAGAATCGGCACATACGGAAGATCAACTGGTGATAACCGTAATGAATTAAGTTTAATTCTATTAGGAGATTTGACTCAACTAGCGACCGCGCGCGCGGCGCGTTTGCCTCCCGCAACACGATCGCTTAGAAGTTTAAATTGGCATTTCTCTGCCTTCCGCTGTTGCAATCAACACGCCTCCAATTCTGCTTTGCTGAATCATCACTAGGACCCTTCCTAACCACCATCCTACGGTTCTGATACTGGTCTGTTCGCTGATTTGGTTGGTTGCGATTTCCTCCCTCGAATCCTTGATTTTGATAATTACGACGAGAAAAATTATTCGCACCCCTGCTTAGCCCTCTCTGATCATTTTGTCTATTTCCGACCCCTGTATCGCTCCAATTTCCATTATTCCTTCTTTCCGCAGGATTCCTGCTCATATCCCAACCTCGTCTAGCAAAATTATTACTCGAACCCTAGGTTTCCCTGCAGCTAGGACGTTCCTCATACCGGTCTACCAACTCTAACAACTGAACTTTTGTTGTGGGGTTTCGAACTTCTAAATAATCCATAATTTGGGATTCGAGTCGCATTACTATGTGATCGACCAATTTTATCTCATCATAATTGAAATCTAAAGTCTTATGGACTTTTAATAGCTGGTAAATAATGTCTGACGGGGCCTGACCTCTCCGTTGCTTCGATGAAAAAAACTGAGCCTCTAACTCTGATTTATTCCGTACTACTGGAAAACTATCCGACAACTTTCTTTAAGCGTTGCGAATGCAGTCGCTTCTTCATTTACACACTCAAAACCAATGACCTCGAACCAGTCTAACGCTCTCCCTATTAAATGACCTTTTAAATATGCACATGCTAGATTCGCCGGTATTTCATAGTAGGCTATGTTGTCATCAATATTTGATATAAACTCAGACACATTTTCTTTACCCGAAAAAAATAATTTCGGCAAAACTCTAAATCCTTCACTTTCTCTTAATTCCGGTATTTCGGTTGGGCGCCAGTGTCGTAGCCTCTCGCTACCTCTAAGATTATCAACTCCCCTTCGGATATTTCCTGAATCTGAATGTGTTGAATGCATAGTAAATGCACTACTTATTTTAACAAATCAATCTTATTTATTGACTTTTCTTAATTAAGAGATTACACAAATACTATTCAATTTTAAGAACAATAAAACGCATTGGAGAATGAGAAGGATTCAATAATCATGAACGACAGAATCCTATTTGAATCTACGAAGGGTCGACGCGTACAATTACAGCTACACACTTATACTTAATTGGAACAAATAAAACTAACCTGATTTCTTATGTTATGGCAGGTTCGTCTAGCTGCTTCCTTAATATCTTGGTGGGAACAACTTGAATTAGGATTCCTTTAATAGGCGACTTCTTTCTCAGCTATTCTCGCAGTTCTTTTATGAACTAATTTTATCCACAACGGTACGATAGACTACTCACAACATCTACGTTTACACTTGAAAAAACACTTTCTCATTTCATTTCATTCTCTTCTCATTTCATTCTCTCCCTTCATTTCATTCCCCCTTCTAACTCGCTAAACCCGAACTTATATAAAATATCTCATTTGCATAAATCACGCTTTGGCTCCCGGTGGAGATTGGTTGAAATAAATAAAATATTAAAGAGTACGAGGAGGTTAGTGAAACGCGTAAGAACCCGTCAGAACTTGACCGCAATTCTAAATTAAGAGGTGTATTGCAAATAGCGTTGTTCTATTGCGCAATGTTAACCACCCCCTTGTTGCAACTTAGTTATATATTATATATGTTACGACAAACGTTGGCTAATACCCATACGTGATTCTCCAATGCTCTGTTTCTGTGAATAATGTGTTCGTCCTGCTGTAAAATCCTGTTCAATTAAGGATTATTTGGATTGTGATTTTACTGTTGAATAAAGTAAATGCATATGAGTTGTAACATCCCCTACTTTTTTGAATAGGATGAAATAGCTTATTTCGTTACTTAATAATAATTAAATAACTTATTAAGGTTGAAACTTTTGTAGTAAATAGTACTAAGTAATGAGATTATTACAAGACAATTCACTACAAACTCTTATTATGGAACAAATTTTCTGTTGTAACATTTCATATTGTGATGTGTAGCAAAAATTAATATATTTACATATCTTAATACTAAAAAAAAAGTCTGGTTTTAGAAATCAATTCAACATAGTACGAATAAAATATAATTGAATTTATATTTTCTTTGTGTTAAGTTTTATTAATTTTGAAAATATCTTTTGGAAAAAAAATAATAACTGAATTTAATTTGCTCACTGCTACGAAGAAGTCATAAAGACAGAGCAAAAAGAGGTCTCCGTTACATTTTTTTCACTCGTTTCAATAATACTGCCTTCGTCTTACTTACGAGAATCAACCAGAAAATAAGGACCGTTTAGATATGAAAAAAATCCAGTTATATGCCTGAAACTTCCTCCACTTCTCTACATTATTAACACCGTCATTTAAACATTTGTTCCTAAGCTTCAGAATTCCCATATTATACTGTTCTGCCACCAGTTGATTTAGGGGAATAGTACCTCGCGGAGGTTTTTGCAATTGCATATTCTGATACATTTTTTCGATTCCTCACAAACCAGTAAAGTTTGCTCATCTATATATATAAAGGAGAAAAGCGAATCACTGACTGACTAATCACGAAATCTCTGGAACTATTCAACCTACAGACTTGAAATTTGGTAGACATGTTCCTTTGATAGAGTAGACATCAGCTAAGAAAGGTTTTTCCGAAATTCGAAACGCAAAGGGCGCTACGGGGGGTTAAGGGGTTTAATAATAATTGTTTCCATGTTTAAACTACTTGATGTACAATCTTGAAATTGGGTAAGCGGATTCCTTTCAGAGAGTAGAGATCCGCTACAAAATGAGTTTGCTGAAAATCGACCCCCAAGTGGCGTTGCAGGGGCTTAGGGGGCGTTATTGATAATTATTTCCATTTTTAAACTATTTGACGCACTGTCTTTAAATTTGATATATATAGATTCCTTTCGTAGAATAATGATCAGTTACAAAACGGGTTTTGTGAAAACAGACTTCTAAGTGGCGTTGCGGGGGATTAAGAAGCGTAATAGATAAATATATCCGTTTTTAAACTACTTCACCTACCTGCTTGAAAATTGGTAGGTAAGTTCCTTTCCTGGAGTAAATATCCACTACAAAATGGGTTTTGGGAAAATTGACCCCCAAGGGGTGTTGCGGGGGCGGGGGGTTTAAGGGGCGTTATAAATTCCTATTTTTAAGTTATTAGACGTACAGTCTTGAAACTTAGTAAGCAGATTCCTCTCATAGGGTAGAGATAAGCTAAAAATGGGTTTCGGGAAAATTGCCCCCAAGTGGCGTTGAGGGGACTTAAGGGGCGTTATAGATAATTATTTCCATTTTTAAACTATTAGACGCACAGTCTTTATATTTGATAAAGAGATTTCTTCCATAGATCAGCTATAAGAAGGTTTTGTGAAAACAGACCTCTAAGTGGCGTTGCTGGGGAATATGTGGCGTAAGAGATAAATATTTTCGTTTTTAAACTATTTGACCTACCTGCTAGAAATACACTGCAAAATGTGTTTTGGGAAAATCGACACCTAGGTGGTGACACCTAGGTTCAAGGGCCGTTATTGATAATTTTTTTGCATTTTTAATTAATTGGACTTACAGTCTTCAAATTTTGCTAAGCAGATTCCTTTCATAGAGTGCAATTCTCCTACAAAATGTGTTTTGTGAAAACAGACCCAGAAGTGGTATTGCGGGGAATCAAGTTGCGTTATAGACAATTATCCCCATTTTTAAACTGTTAGACGTACAGTCTTGAAATTTGATAGCAGATTCCTTTCGTAAAGTAGAGAAACGCTACAAAATGGGTTTCGCGAATATCAACTACCAAGTTCAATTTCGGGAGATTAAGAGGCGTAATCGATAAATATTTCCATTTTTAAACTACTTGATCATCCTGCTTGAAAATTGGTAGGCATGTTCCTTTCATGGAATATAATTCCTCTAACAAAGAGTAAAATGAAAATTGACCCCAAAGATGTTTGCGTGGGGTCAAGAGGAGTTACAGAAAAAAATTCCTGTTTTTAATTGTTAGACCCATATACTTGAAATTTGTTAAAGATGTTTCTTTTGTTGAATAGGGAACCACTAAGAATAAATTTTAAGCAAATCAAGTTCTGGGGGGTTGCAGGGGGTTACTGGGACATATTGACAAAAAAATTACTTTTTTCGAGCTATAAGGACTATAATAATGAAATTTGGTTTACATTTTTCTTTTGTTGAATTGAAATCCGCTAAGAGCAGTAATTTTGGAAAACAGCTCTCAACGGGATTACGGGGATATTTATAGTAAAACTTTTGCTTTTTTCTGTTAGATTTAGACTTTTGAAATTTGGCTTGCATGTTCAATTTACGGAGTAGAGATCCACCGAAAATTGGTTTTGCGGGAATCCACTTGGTTTTTGAGTTACGAAAGAGCAAACATCATTCTATGCTTCAATTTTAGAGATTTTTAGAAAATACAAATTAGATGAGTTCTGCCCTTTTTTTTTATCAACAGGTGACAGTTACAGGTATACGTATATTTTTCAATTCAATCAAATTCTTAATGCTAGGAATAATTTATACATATATATAAGCAGTAAAAATTTATAAAACATCATGAAATACCCAGCGAAGCGGGCGGGTAACAGCTAGTTTTATAATATACGTTCTTACTGCTTGTTCTGTAAAGTACAAAGTTTAAAATTACAGAAAAAGTTTTGCTATGGAATAATTGTATACTTTGTTAAATAAAGTAAATAAGAGTATGGACACACAAAAATAATAGAAACTAACTAGGGAGATAACTTTTCAAAGATGTACGGTGGAGATCCTATATTCTTATTTATATGAGAATGTAATAAAGCTAAAGAAAGCTTGTATTCCTCAAACTTTAAATTTATATCTTTAAAGTATTTTTTTTTTTTAAATTAAAACAATTTAAAATAACTTTTTTTCCTATTCATCTTGTAACAAAATAAAATCTAATGATCTCATTTACAAAAATTGGTATACAGATCCAGAACCGATCCTAGCAGGTGTGCAGCGCGTGCACCGCACGAGGGCGTCCAAAACAAGGGGCGGCCGCAGGCCGCCTATAATTCTATAGATCAAGCAAAGTTTCTTGCGAATTTCTCAAGATAATTTTTTTAAAAAATCGAATAAATATGTTGAATAGTTGTTGAAAAATCAACATAAGTCCGGATTTCCCGATAGCATAACATGGTTCAAGAAAACTAGAGTTAGTGTAGAGTTCATTAGTCCATTCTCCATTAATGCCTACTCTTTATACACATCTTCCATTTCATAATTAAAATTCGAGGCAGAGCCGGCAATACCTCAGTAGAAAACCTATTTTTTTGCTTATCAGTGGAACTAGGGGTGCATTGGATCGATGCTTAACAAAGGCATCTCAAAAATGATTTTTGCGAAAGTTACTTTTCGAAAGCATGTAATATGGTTAAAATTACCTAAGACATGAGCGTTTGAATTCAATATGCATTTAGGGAAATTAAAAGTTTTCAATTTAATAATAGCTTTACAATTTTGAAAAACAAAATAGTTGAAAGAAGTGAGTTTTGTGTTAATGGTTTACAACGCTTATATAAACAATACCCAATTTCCTTTCTAGTGTATAAGTGTTGTACCTCTATTAAAAGGCAGTTTCTTGTTGTTTTACTTGGTATCAAGTTATTTGAGAAAAAAATCTTGCAGCTTCTTTTGATCAAATTATTTTTATTACAATGCCTGTTAGAAAAATACTTCATCTAGTATTATTAATGTTAGCGAAATTCTTAATTTCGTTGTTATGTTGTATGCACTTAATGGTATTTTAGTACTATAGTTAAAAAATAATGTTGTCCTAAATGTGCCCACTTTTATGTATTCTCCATCTCCTAGTTGAAGAATAATTTCATGTCACCTGATCCACTTAGCCCGTTACCGTGTTCACTATTTTTCTATGTTAGCTGCAAGGGCGGTTCTAGGGCTGGGAAAACTGGACCCATGTCCAGGGCGGCATTTGGACCGAATATGAAAAGTACATTTTTTTTTGTTTGAAAAAAATTTGTATGAAAATATTTTCTGAAATATTTTTTTCATGCTTTAGAAACCTGGAACACATAATCATTTTATAGACTGAATTGTGAAATATCGACCGCTACTTATAAAATTTGTAACTACTACATTTTTTGTAAAAGCGACTATATCTTTTATAAAAGGGACGATATCACACATTTGTAAAAAAGACTTTATCTTTTGTAAAATTGTACTACGGGGCGATTTGTTGTAGCAAGTAAATTGGCACCTGGCCTCGGGATACAGGTATAGATACGCTTATCTTGGCATGATTTTCACTGGCCTGATATAAAGGGGAAAACGGTGATTATCTTGTTTTACTTATGGTATTACTACTTTAAGGATGACTCAAATGTGCACACAAAACAGAATATTTCTTTTAGAGCAGCATTTGGCAAATTGCAGTTCTTTAATATTTCATTTTTATGTACAATTAAAAATTACGTCTGCTAAAACGTTATCGTTCATACTTTCTTATTTATAAATGTATCTTGGTGGGAAAAGCTGATGTGTATGTTAAATCATGAACTTTTTGATACGCTTTCTCTTATTTTCTTATGTCAATCTCTCCCTATCGGGAGTGAGGTCAGAATGGACCTTCTCCCCCCCCCACACACACAGAATGTCCGGTGTCAGTTAGAGGACAGAGGCAATTAGAATTTTTGGAAGATATCTAGCAACTGGAGATGTTTTATTTTACTCTTGAGTAAAGTTACTTGACTTGTGTGTGATCGTTGCCATCAACAGACTCCTTTTCGAAGAAGGCACAAATCAATCTCTTTCATTTAGATCGTATGAAATAGCAACAGGTAATTATGTTTTTAAATTTGAATTATTATTTATTTTTTAAGATGTACATTAAAATACACATTCTGTAGTACTTCCTGTAAGATACACTTTGAAATAGGCTCAATTAATGTTAATATCGTTTTCTTAGAATATGGACCTTATCTATTTACCTCTCATTTAGGTACATTCAATTAAAGTGGAACTAAAAAAAATAGTTCAAAGATAAGTTAAAAGAAAAATAAATGATTTTTTTTGGTAAAATTTTAGGATCTCAAAGACAAGAGAGAGAGTAGTATAGTTTGTGTTTTTCTTTAAATAAATCAAATAACGTGCTAGCCTAATAAACAATGTAACTTAATAGAGGGGGGGGGGTACAACACTGTATGTTCGACGCTTCAATTTATAGACAAAACAGAATGCATAGTAAAGCGATTGTACCTCATGGGCTCGCGTTTTTTTGGATTTACATAAAAATAAAAATGCGTGCTTAGGCTGACACAATGCACAGGCTTTCAAAAAGATCTGTACAATGGATTATTTTCCGTAGCTTTCTGTAAATACAAGATTTTACTGCTCATTTCAAACATTTATTCATCAATAAAACTTTTTCACCTAAGAACTTGAACTCTTCATTAACTTCAAAATTAAGAAGAAAAAAACCCTATGACTAAAATACTTATTTGTACATCATTTATTTAAAGAAAGATATAGCCTAAATTTCTAATTAAATTAATTTGCTTAGCATTAAAGGATGAAATACATAATGTCTGGTCTTGTGGGTTTAAATATCTGGAATTAAGACATATTGTGTCAGGTTCCTTATTTGGAGGTACCATTATATTTTTACTATATTAAGATAAAGTGTTAAAGAATATTTTATTGCATTTGCTTTTATGAATGAGTGAGTGAATATTAACGTCCCACTGTTCAGCTACAAGAGGGCTTTTGGGGACGGTCCGAGTAATTTTGAACCATGGTCAAGTGACGCGGACGACACCTGAGCTGGCACCCCCCTCTCCTAACTACCACACCACACCAACAGGAGGACGTTTGAGCTCTCGACAGATTTTACGTGCATCGCTCCCCTATACGGCGGGTCTTGAGTGGTACTGGGATCGAACTCCTGACATGCTAGCCACTATCCGATGCCTAGACCACTTGGCTACCGCGGCCACTTGCTTTTATGAAAAGGCGGATTATATATAAAAATAATATATTTAGTTTAATAAAAATCTTTTGGTTTAGATACATATATAAATTGCGCAAAAAATAAAATCACGTAAGTGAATAACGATTTTAACTGAAAAGTTCACTGAACTAAAAGAAAACTAGCTTATTTTAA
The DNA here is from genome assembly GCA_019973975.1 of Trichonephila clavata. Classification (NCBI taxonomy): domain Eukaryota; kingdom Metazoa; phylum Arthropoda; class Arachnida; order Araneae; family Nephilidae; genus Trichonephila; species Trichonephila clavata. The sequence continues at coordinate 168,449 of BMAO01007053.1, read as the reverse complement.
TATCAATGGAATTATATTGTGTATATGTACCCATAGTTATACTTAAAAGTATATGAATTATAAAATTTTATCTTTGAATTAAATCCAAATAATATTGTTGATGCTACCTTTTTTTTCGCAAGAGAGCTTCCACTTTCGGAACTATACATTGTACAATCTTCATAACTGTTCCCAGTATTAAAAAAAATGTGCTTCATTTGTCTTGTTTATTGTAAATTTTGATTTTTTTTCTTTCTGAATTATTAATCATGAATAATTTTTCTGAATCCTCTAGTTAAGTCAATATAAAAAATACGTTTTTAGATGGGTTTTTCCCTCTCTCTTTTTATACAAAAGAAGTTTAATAATATTATTTTGCAATTTAGGTATATTTTTAAAGTAATTGCATTATTGCTGATAGAAATATCGAAAAGGCGTTTCTTAAAAATTCTTTCGGAATATTTAAAATTTGGGAATTAGGTCAATAATAGGTGAGTTATTGAAATGTTTCCTTCTTTTTCAATCTAGAAATAAATTTAGCACCATTATTTCATTATAATAAATTTATTTTCAAATGAGACTACATGTGTTAAGATTTAAATGTTATCAAAAATATTTCGAAATGACATTCTTTGCAGAAGCTGAAAGACGGGATTTTGTTCGATTGAGAAATATAATGTATTTCATATTATTATTTTAAATATTGTTGTCTTTTTGAGTATTTTTATAAGTGTTAATTTTAGTATTTATTATGATTATAAATTTCTAGTGTTATATTAATAAGAAAAACGGAAAGTGTGTGTGTGTGTGTGTGTATTTTCAGTAGGAGCAGTATAAATAGAACATTATATATTTTAGATTTAAATTTATTTCAATCCCTTCTATCTTCTGTGCGTGCTATGTACAGATGTATATGTGGGAGGATAATTAAAAATTTAGATATTATAATAATTTAATAATTTTAATTTTGAAAAATCTTACGTTTGAGATAAATCAAGGTAACGTGATATTAGTTAATTTAAATGTTAAGTTTAATTACACGTCACAGCTATTATTTACAGATTTACATCGAAATTAACTTAGATTATTAGAGTCCAAGTTCTGTTATTTTGTGAGGGGGGGGGGTTCTGGCGTTCGTCTTCGGTGAAATTTTCAGACCATCTCTTTCTCTCTCCTTGCCCTCTCTAGGCTTCGTGGATGACAGCGGTTCCCGTGTCTTTAGCTTCGAATTACATCCAGTTGATGGGCAGAGAGGGGTTTAAGACAAGACCACGCAATATTTTTAAGGGTGCAGGTGTCAATTTCACGTGGGGTGACCATACCCACAAAGAAGCCGAATCACAGCTGTGTTGCGGGAACGTCACAATGCATTAAACATAAATTAAAAGAAAGAGTGTTTCAACGAAAATAAAATAGGGACTTTTTTATTCTCTGTTTTAAATTTACGATAAGATTTTGGAAAATTTTAAATATATCGAATTTTAATTCAAATGAGTCAATTTTTGATGAATTAAAATTTTTTTTGTATGAAAGCAATGCAATTTATCAATTATTTTTATACTTTCTCTACTCAATTGATATATATGTTGTTGAAAATTTTAGAATGTCCGAGGGAGGGCGTAAAGAAACTAACAGGTGCCCATTATAAAAGAATAAGACTGGAAAAACAAGCCCATTTTAAAAAACAGGCTGAAAGTTTACTGAATTACTTATAAGACACTAGAAAAAAAGGAAAGCAGTATAGAATGAGATTTAAACTTTCATGATTAGGATGTTGCAGATCAAATAAACAGAATTGATAGTGGCACTGCTGTAGTAGGGTGAGTGGCTGAATATTAACGTCACACTGTTCAGCTACATGAGGGCTTTTGGCGTCGGACATCGTCATTTTGAACCATGGTTAAGTGACGAGGACGACACCTGAGGTGGCACCTCTCTCCTAACTATCACACACCAAAGAGAGGACGTTTGAGTTCTCGACAGATTTAACATGCATCGCTCCTCTACACAGCGAGTTTTTAGTGATACTGGGCTCGAACTCGTGACATGCCAGCCACGATCCGATACCTTGACCACTAGGCTACCGCGGCCACACTGCTGTTGTAGGAACTCCTCCAAAAAAATCCTAAAATCACAATACTCTAACAATGATATTTAGTTCCGATCTGGGAACCTGGCCAGCTATTCTATCAGACGCCGATGGATGTTTTTTTAGTAAAAGAAGGACCCTCTAAGCCATTGACAAATTATATTTTCCTTATGACGACGCCGGTCGAACATTTAGCTTATATTGTTATACCAAAATTTTCAAAAACGGTGAAAAGGTTACGCGTAAATCGTTAATCCATTACAAAAAACTGTGCATATTGTTTTTGCAGCAAACTTTTTGTCTGTGTCATTAGCTTTCTTTCCATTGAATATTTTAAAAGCTAGTTCTTTTAAAGTATCTCGTTGATACTTTAAAAGAACACGAAACATCAAAAAACCATAATCAAAGCCACAAGTCTTGGATTGAATTCAGTCAGCGATTGCAATGCTCTAAAACAATTGACAGTGACTCGAAAAGACTTACTATTACGATTATTGGTGCGATTTGCTTCTACGTATTGCAGCAACGTTAAAGGTACTGGTTCAAAATTGCTTAGCCCTTCGAGGTAAGTGTGACAAATTAAATTTGTCACACTTACATATTGCAAATTTGGACAAATTTAATTCCAATATATAATGGTAATCTTAAACAAATAATTCAATTACTTGCTAAATTTGTTCCAGTAATAGTGGAGCATTCTCGAAGAGTGCTAAAAAGGGAAGAAGCTAAATACACTATCTAGGGAAAAATACTCAGAACGAAATAATTTCTCTTCTACATGAGAATTTTAAACTTCATATTGCTCATAAAAGTGAACAAGCCAAATGTTATTAGATAATTTTATAATGCGCCTGTGATTTTAGTAAGATCGAGCAAATGACGTTTCTGGTAAGATATGTATGTATTGAGAAATCTTATCTTAATGAAGTTACCGTTAAAATAAAAGAATTTTAAGGTTTCCTTCCAGTTTAAAGATTGATTGGAAAAGAACTTTCATATATAACAGCTGAGAAACTTCAAAAATTAGGGCTAAATTTGCTAGATATGCGGGGGACAGGCCTATGATAACAAAGCCAATATAAATCAGGGGTTCAATCCACAATCTACTTGCCATGTAGTAGCCACTCTTTAAATTTGATCGTTAATGACATGGCAAAATCATCCTTAGAAGCCTGTACTATCTCGACAAAGTTAAAGGTATGCGGCATCGGCTTTCCCCCCCCCTGCAATTTGACCAGTACATATAAGGAAAAATACGAAGAACCATTCTTATTTCAATATGTTCATTCAATTTTAATTTAACATACACTAATATTGGTGGTAACACGATCAAGATAAGTGAAAATAGTTATTAAGTTTTAGTGAAAGTTTTGTGGTTGATTTTTGTTTAAATCAGAACTGTAGTGTATTATCTGTGATAAGTACAAAACTGTTATTTTATTCTTTTGATCCTTTGATATAATGTTCACTAACTCCTGTCCCCAGTTTCTGTTTCACATTTTAGAGGAGAATGCCTTCTATAAAAGCTCTTAATTAAATTTATGAATGAATGAAATGTTACTCAGGGAGTTTCCTAAAAGAGTAGAAAAAATTTGGGCATATTGTCAAGCTAATTTAAAAAAGAAAACTCACATATAAGCATGTGTCCTGATGATTTGTTTCGGAAATAAGTACGAAATGTGTTTAAAAATTGAGACTTTAAATTTAATTTTTTAAAATAGGATTTTCTTACAAAATTGGGTAATTAAACAGGTTTTTTTTTTTTTTTTTTTTTTTTTTTTTGAGATTTTTATTTTTACGAAGACCTAGAAGAGTGCTACAAATAATTTATTTTATGTAATTTGCTCTAATTTTTTAACAGAAATGGGTATTTTTTAATGAATAATCCATATTCTTACACTCAATAATTAAAAGTCTTGAAACATTAAAATTTTTATGTTCAACTTTAATTTGGCAAGATTTACTATCAAGAATTAATGTATTGAGTAAAATGCTTCAAAATCTTAAATTAAACATCGTGGAATGCATTAAAGGCTTAGATAATCTTAAAAAATATTTAATTTTCCAAAGATCTGAAGATAATTTAAAAATATTTGATATGATTCAGCAGTAATACTTGCTACAGATTTAGGTATTCATCCCGAATTTTCCATCTCGAAGCTAAGTTAAAGGTGCGTTTCTTTGATTACGAGGCCAGGGATGAGCAAGTTTTAAATCCCTTTCAGCAATTCAAGACTAATTTCTATTTTGCAATTCTTGATCACACGATCTCTGCAGTAAATGAAAGATTTACCTTATTATCTGAGTGTAATTCAATATTTTGTTTCCTGTATGGGTTTCACAACATTTCTAATGATGATCTCATGAAAGCCTGAATGAAATAACTTCATTCAAAGATATTTTTCCTGGTAAAAAACAGCCAACTGAGTTACTAGAAATTATAGTAAAAAATTATCTTAATCCCTGTTTTCCAAATTTTGCTCAAGCAATAAGAATTTTTTTAACCTTACCCGTTTCTATAGCTTCAGGTGAAAGAAGTTTCAGTAAATTAAAATCATTAAAAATTACTTGAGAAATAGTATGACACGAGAAAGGCTTTCAGATTTGGCCATAATCTCAATTGAATCAGAAATCTCTGCAAAAATTTATTTAACCGAAACTATTAACAAATTTGCTTCTCAGAAAGCCAGAAAAGTTATTTTATAGTTACAGTAAAATCCGGCGTATAACGCACCCATCTACTTTCTAGCTGCAATTGTTAGTTTTTAGGTATATTCACTGCGTACAACACGCGCACCCTTTTTTGTGAAGAAACCTGAACCACACGTGCGCAATGCTCTTATATGTTTTAAAGTCCTTTATTCGAGGTATTATTCCAAGCGTTAGTAAAAAATGGTGTACTTTTAGAATTACAACCCTTTAAGTTCATAAGGAATGTTATTTCTTTCACAGAAATAGTATTTTGATTTATGTAAAAATCTGATTTTTCCTATGCTCATCTTTTTGTATTTTTAAAGCTCTCATTTTTATACCCGGCTTAAAACGCACACCCGTACATTTCCATCTTATTTTTTGAGTTAAAAGTGCACGTTATACACTGGATTTTACAGTATAATTTATTACTTAGTCTTTGTAGAAGGACTGATTTGTGTACTTTTCGTTTCACGAGATTTATGCCTTAGTATTTATTTTTATTAGATCGTATTTTCTGAGTAAATTCTGTTGTTTTGCAATTATAATTATAAAATATATTTTTTATTTTAAAGGTAATATTTTTGTTAGTTTATTATTTTGTTAAAGTATATTATGTCACTATTATAACTCATTACCTGGCCAAAAAATTTTGTTTTGCACTTGTTTATTTGAGTATTTTTTAATGTTTTATTTTTTATTCTTATATAAGTAGATGAGTTTTTAACGTCAACATTAAATATTAGTCAAAATATGAAAATTTCTCTAGGGGGGTGGCACATTAGGTGTTTGCACGAGGGCAGCCGATACCCTAGGATCGGCCCTGTACAGATCAACAAATACAATATACGTGTAAAATATACAATTTTTTAAATCTTGTGGTTATGTGTAAAAATTAGAAACTGAGAAAATATAGTTGAAAGATTAAACTTAAATTATTTTGCTTCTAGATAATTCTTTTTACATTTAAAATGTAACCATTACCATTGGCGTAGCAAGTTCTGAATGGACCCTGTGTCAAAATTCCTTTGGGGCCCCGTATCATTCATACGGTGTGGCAGCTACACCCCTGCCCATTACATACGTTGTCAGAGGCTGATTAAGTTATTTGGAGGCCCCTGGGGGTAAAAGGTTTGAGGCCCATGGACTAAGGAGTCGGAAAACTTAACTAGTTTAAAACTAACTTCGCTGACCTTATATTCTCAACAAAAAAAAATAATTATAAAATAAAATGTATTGCTAAAATAATAAAACCAACGCCTAAAGAAAAATCTTAACTGTATTTAAATTATTTTTTAAAAAAACTTACGAAAGAGCTTACAATTTTACTTCTTGATTTCTCTCTGGAAAATTCATCAGTTATTTCTGCCGTATCTATTTTGTTCAAAGCATCTTGCGTTCTTTATATAATATGGCCATGTTGTTTAGTTTGTCTTCTTTCCCATAGTACTTCTTAAATAATTTTAACACACTTTCAAACTTATAAAGATCTCTCACCTAATACATTCGATACCGGTATTGTTAAAAAATACCTCTACGTTAGGATTTCTATTGCAACTCAATAATTTTCTAGTGGGGTCTTCATTGTATCTTTGTTTACTTTTAAAAATAGTAATGAAAAATAGAATGTAGAAATAGAATGTTAAAAATAGAATGTAGAAATAGAATGTTAAAAATAGAATGTAGAAATAGAATGTTAAAAATAGAATGTAGAAATAGAATGTTAAAAATAGAATGTAATCCATTTCATATCGTCAAAATTAAGATTCAATATCGTCTTTGTAACATTCCTTTAGTTTGTGTGTGCTTTCTTCTTAATTTCAGGTAATAATCCCTCGTCAAAAAATACAGTAAAGTGTTCTAAAACAGTTCCATAAATCTCAGCTCTTCGGGATAGTTCTGCTATTGCCCTATCATAAATGGCATAAAAAGAATTGACTATGAAATGTTCCCTTCTTTTAAAAATTCATAACTGACTTCTTTATTTTCACCGAAAACAATTTTTTTGCTGCCTGCGAGCATGTCCAGCTTCCTCTACAAACGAGAGCCATGATAAATCAGTTGCTGCTTGTTCCATTTTTCCAAATTCATTTCTGAAATATTGGATATAATTTTCCAGAGATTTTAGTAAGAGACTAGAACCTTTTAATAATTCACACTTAATTTATTGGAATGATTTTCTAGTAGTATTTATTTTCTAGAATATGGTACTTCGAATCATGGTCATTAGAGAAATTTCATTTTTGTCCATATGTTTCAAAGGGAAGTTTCCTCATTCGTATCAGTGATTTCAGCCAGGGCCGCTTTTATTAACCTTTATCTTGCTATTAATACCCAAATTCAACCAGTTTGAAATAGTTTGCTTTGAACTAGATATAACTTCATTTAGTTTTCTTTATTTTCATTAGTAAAATACACCGATGTGGAAATAAAACCCTCAACACCAAGAAGGAATTGTGCTGTATCAATGAAATTTGGTAGGCGTGTTTATACATGTTAAAGATGACTTCGATTCAAATTCCACGTTAGGTGCAAAAGTTTGGTGCTAGTTGCACCACTTGGGGAATGCGAATCAAGTGTACTTTGTAAACGTACTATAATGTTCGTGAATGTTATTAATTGTTGAGATTTCATGTCGTGAGTTGATATTAGTCCAGAAGAAGACGAAGAAGCCATTATGAACAGTTCGTTGAGTTTGAACAAGGCAGTATGATAGAGCTAAAAAAGGGGGCGGGGATTTCTTTTCACGTTGTTGCAGGAAGACTTGGATAGGATAGTATCCACTGTACATTAATTTTGCCTGCAGTGGTCGCGGAAAGGTTTCAAGAAAACTGTGGTGCAACCACACTCGGTTCACCACTGACAGAGAAGTATTCACCACAAGGCTGGGGAACATCGTAGTGCCTCTACAACAGAAATTACAGGGGATTTTTTGGCACCAGAGTGATACTGTAACAAATTAATCGTTTGCGAAATAGCTAACAGGCAGACGCCTTATAGCGTTCATTCCATTAACTCCAAATCCCGTTATCTGCGACTTCAGAGATTTCATACTAGAGATCATTGGAGAGCAGAGTGGCGATGTGTTGTGAAGCTTATTCTGTCTTGCTGCTATTGGTGGCTGTATATTGATCAGGAGGCCTGGTAAGCACCTGCAAACAAACGTTTTTCAACCTAGACACACTGGACGTGCACCTAGAGTTATGCCCTGGCGCGAGTAATTTTCTTTGATTGCAGGATCATTCTCGAGGTTAATTCACTAATCATAACTGCATACGTCAGTCTGGTGATTCAAACTGTTGCACTGGCATTTATGAACATCATTCAAGGTGTGTTTTCAAACAGAATAACGTACACTCTTATACTCAGTTGTAATCCTATAGGGTCTATATAGTGTCAACGTGCTACCTTGGCCTGCTAGATCACCAGATTTTACTTCTTTCGAACACGAATGAGACATCATTGGATGGCAATGGCAGCTTCATCCACAACCAGAATTAAACAACCTTATATTGATTTACCAAGAGCAACAGGCATGCAATTCCATCCCACAAACTGATTTCCGGTACTTGCACGGCACATGGCATGTACGTTTGCATGCTTGCATTTAAAATTCTGACGGTTACACCGGTTTATAATGTACCACCATGTTACATTTGAAATGGCTTTTCTAGCGCTTACATAAACCTGTGATCTTGAAACTTTAATCAATGAAATATGTTACCAAGACAAATGTATTGCCGAAGTTTCATTAGTCTGCAATACTATTTTCCTTAGTGTTTGGATTTTTTTCCTTCGTCAGTGTAAGATGTATCCAAGAGTAAATAAACACGGTTGTGAACTAAAGATGAGCTTGCCTAACTTGAATAGTATACGGTTGTTTGAAATAATTTATGCGCAAAAAGAAAAAAAAAACGCACGTGGAAATTTTGTACAGATTGCAACAATACAAATATACGGAAGAAAGATCGCTGTGGCTGTTGCACGACTCAAATCAGTGGCGTAACGTACACCCCCGCATCACGGGGGAAGGACAGGATTCTAGTGGGCCCAAAGCCTGACTGATGCCAAGTACTTTGTAAGATCTGGTTTGTATCCCCTGTTTGCGCATGCGCAGCTATCGAGATGTGTATGAAGAAGGAGATGTGAGAAATCAAGAGTTGTTAATAAACAAGAGATTGTGTTGTACTTGAGTCATGAGTATTTTTTAAGCTATGGACAGAGTAGAGCTGAGTACCAAATATCCCCAAACCTGCCTTTGTAGGGGTTACGCTACTGGTAGAAATGATTGGGGTTACAATATCGATTTAGGATCTTTTTGTTGCACGTTGAGTTTCTAACTGGAATTGGGGCCGCTCTTTTACCATAAAGATTTTCGGAATCTCTTTTGTGGACCATTTTTGCTCCATTGAACAGAAAAGTACTCGAATTTAAATCCATTATATCTTAATTTTCACCAATATCAATTGTTATTTTGAAAGATCTTGATACAGAATTTTAGCCAGTATTTGTACAACTGAAAGATTATATCCAAATAATAGTTTGGGTGAAGGGAATTCTGTAATATTAATGTTTGAATTGCAATCACATAACAATAGGCGTAACAATGTTACATTTGTTGGAAAAAGTATTTTCTTGTTATTTAGCCCTTAGCTAAAAATATTACCAAGTAGCATCAAAAGATGCAAAGCTGGGGTTCTTAACCTTACTCCCAGTCTGGGCACATCTGACAAACAGGAAATTGTTGGTGGGTGCAGTTAACCCGTTCAGGGCCAGGCGATTTTTGCAGTTAAGCTTAACTTATTTTTTAAAAAAATCATTACTGTAATAAAATATGACGAAATTTATAGTTTATAATTATTCCAAATTAAGATCACACCGATATGATTTCGGGCCTAAGAATGTGCAAAACGCAATTTCAAATAGGATCACATATATGTGATCATGGTCCTGAACGTGTTAAAAAATAAATAGAACGATTCTTAATATTTTTTCATTTGATTGCAATCATAAGAACAATACCCTACACTCTCTAAAAAGGTAACAAAAAATTCAAAATAGTTGCATTGAATGTGATTTTTAGCCAACTGAAGTGGAAATCATTCACATTTTCGCATATCATCGTTCAACTGATTTGTAAATTAGTTGATAGCACCTGTATTCTCTTAGTAGTTGCATTGTTAGATCACATCTTGTATTGCTGTAATAATTTTTTGTTTATTACAAAATAGTTCAAACAACGCATCAGCTCTCGTTAGAAATGCTTTCTTGATTAATTCGCTATCTGAGAAAGGTTTTTTTACTTTTGGCAAACAATGAGAAATTTTGAAGGTAGCGATTGTGTGTGGCATTTTTATTTTTAGTAAAAACCGCTTTCTAGGCATATAGCCTTGTTTTAATTTGATTAATTTTCCTTTTTCTCAACTTTGTTTTAGGTGGCTAACCAACGTCGAAAGTATTAGAATTAGGAAACGGCATTTCAGATTATGTTTCTTCAAAACTGATGCAAACCAAATACACTTGTCCTTTGTCTGGATAAATCCGTAGTCTTCTTCCCAGTCTCTGTTGAAATGATATATTCGTTGCCTTTTGCTCGAGGAACTCATTTTAGGGTGAGAAAATAAAAGTCAAATAGTTTTTAAAGTTAAATCGTGAGAAAATTCTGAATGGGTTACAGATTCAACGCGAGGGCCTTCAATAACAGCTGAGTGCTAGTGGAAACAAAACAGGTGGCCAGTCCAATAATTTTGCGGCTTATATATATACTAGCTGCATGGCCCGGCGTTGCACGGGCTTTGACTACTTTTATAAATTTTCATTTCCTTTCGTAAAATCAGCATGTCCAATATTCTTTTTCGAAATTAATTTGGCTTCTTTGTTTTCCCTCTGCTTAGCTCGGCGTTGTATGGGCTTTTGCCGAGTGTATAACTTAATCCCCATGGGAATTTCCTCTTTCCTTCATGACGCTAGAGCTTCTGTCTGGATGTGTACGCGTAAGATGTGAGTGATTGCTAGAATGATGTCATTAAATTTCCCTCTTTTGAATATTTTTCCTTTTTCTTTCATTGTCAGACAGGATTCTTTCCCCGCCATTTAACCCGGCGTTGTACAGACATATTCGAATGCATAACATATTACCATTGAAATTCCTCATCCCTTATCGGGGTCACAACTTCTTGGTGTGTGCATGATTTCTAAATTAATGTAATTACAAATCCTTTTTTCCAAATTTCTTCCAAATCTATTCATTGTCAGACATATTTCTTTTATCTCTATAGCCTGGAGCGTTATAGTGGCTTTTTTGAGTGTAGAACTATCCCCCCCCCCGATATAAGATTTATCTTCAAATTTCGATCAATGACTTATAAAAAAATATTGCTTTAGTTAAAAAATTTAAATTTAAGCAGTAATAAGAAAACGATTCTGATGCTGAGAGTAAAAAAACACTTTCATCTTTTTTTAAGAATATATAATCTCTAAAAATCTAAAATAGTAAAATAGATGTCAGATTTTCATTAATCAATCAATCGTTACGTACAGTTAGCTTAAAAATGTCTCTAAAATGTATTTTTATCCAAAATAATAAACGATGTACTTTTTAATTACTAAATAATTTATTTAGTAATGCAATAACAGAAATACTACTTTGTTTTTTCAAAAATATATCAATTTAAATCCATTATCTATAAATAATGAATTAAAAAATTTGACAGATAGCTATTGAAGTGATTTCTTTTCTGATCATTTGAATGTTTGATTAAACATATGTATGTGTAAAAAAACACTATAGGGGGGGGGCTAGATATATGTTTACATTCACTAAAGAAACATTCGAAAAGTAAAGAATACTATCTGATAAAAATATTTTAGTATTTAATTATAGTTTTTCATTCTATGTGTTCAGTAAATTATTGTATCATGTATCAGTAACATGTCTCTAACGAAAAACACTATATTATTTAAAACTAACATATTCATAATTTTATAATAAAATTGATTAAAAATTTCATTTAGTATAATTAATTATGACATACCGTTTTTTTAAAGAAAATGGCAGTAAAAGAAAAAATCTCGTTTATTGACAACCATCTCAGTGGCAAAAAAGAAGGGAGGAGTAGGTGTAAGGTTGCCGAATTTATTTTTCTGCCCATGTTCTGTAAGCACTCAAAATCTAGTATTCTCATGGTGGTTTCCCGCAGTTAATATTACTGCCCTTTATCAATGTTGGCTACCGCTGAAAACACGCCGTTAAGAGGAGCGATACACGTTAAATCTGTCGAGTGCTCAAGCGTCCTAGCGTTGGTGTGGTAGCTAGAAGAAATGGGGCCCAGCCCAGGTGCCCTCCTCGTTACTTGACAATGGTTGAAAATTTCGGGTTATGTCGCCAAAAGCTCTCGAGTAGGTGACCACCAGTGCGACTCTTTTTTATTCACTCATTTTTTTAATTTTTAAATGACTGATTCTAAAGGAGGAAAGCATAAACTTATTTAGTGTAGAATATTGTAATAACACGAAAATGAATTCATACGCAACTATTTAGAAATCATTTTCATTTGGCAATTTTGGCTAGCTCTGAAGACCTGCCGTTAAGAAGAGTGATGCACGTTAATCAGTCGAGTGCTGAAACGTCCTCCTGTTGGTGTGGCAGTTAGGAGAGAGGGGTACCAGCTCAGGTGTCTTCCTTTTCATTTGACCATGATTCAAAATTTCGAGGTCCGCTGCCAAAAGCCCTCGAGTAGGTGAACAGTGCGATGTTAATATTCACTTACTCACGTTGCAATTTTTTAGCCCCTGCAAAAATGTACCTTTTTTAAAAATAGTTGCATATTGGAAAAAAAAGCCGCATCAATATTGATTCATTTTAGAAAAAAAATGATAAAATATGCAAAGTATCGTTCTTTTGCAAAAAAAAAAATTTTTAAAAACCTACTTTATTGTGGCGAAATAAATTATCTTTCCGATTAAAAAAATTGCTGGCGAAGTCAAAAGTGCAAATAAAATACCTTTTTTAAAAATAATTGTATGTTGAAAAAACAAAAAAGTGGAAATTTTTAAAATTAGAAAATTCCACTATATTAAATGTTTAATTCAAATTGAGAGCATTTTTTGACACATTCGACACACTGGAAAAAGTTCTATGTTATCTTTATAAATGAAGAAGTTATTAAATGTTTGATTTATAAATTTTGAGTATATTTTGAAAAATCGTAAAAAAAAAGTTTTCGGTACTATTGCATTCAGGAATTCTGGAAAAATGTCTATTAAACTTTTTCGATATTGAAAATTTTTCGCTAAAAAATGAATACAAAAATTCTTACCGTTGTTTATTGAAACGACGATTAATTTCTATATTACGTTGTTTTTGAATGTTAGATTAAAAATATATTTGAATAAAAAGGTAAAAAGCCTGGAAATTTATTTATATTAACTTTATAAAATCATTCAAAAAGAAAATAATACTATGTATTAAAAATAAATTTCAGAATTTTCTCTTGTTTTTAAGGTGTTTTTCTTTCCACTGTCCTTCAATATATATAATTTTTCAAGAAAAAAAAAGTAATACTATGTATTAAAAATAAACTTAAGAATTTTCTTTTATTTTTAGGTTTTTTCTTTCCACTGTTCTTCATTATAAATAATTCTTTAAGAATGAAGAAAAGTATCATTTGTTATTAAAAATAAAAGCCTGCACTTTAAAATAATTATCCGTAGTGAATGAAATGTTTCTATAAATAACTCAGGCAAGAAGCAAACATAACACGGTAAAATTCTCCCTATCTTATGTTACTGAAAACATATCTCCTTCAAATCCCCCTCCCCAATTTCAAAAACGAAATACTTTTAAGTAAAAAATGTGCAAAAAAAATACTGTTTAAATTATTTCTCGCAAAAACGGTATTTTACGAAAATCACAAAAAAAATTTTTAATCCGTATTTTTTAAGCAATTTTTTCAATTTTCGCACAGAAGTTGGATAACATTATTCAACATACGCAAAAAAGTTTCGTATGGTAATCTTAATAAATAATGAAGTTATTCAATGTTGAGTTAAAAATTTTGACAATTTTTCGAAAAATCGCGTAAAAAAAAAGTTGGGGGCATTTTATTTTTTAAATGACTAGTTCTAAAAGAAAAAGGCTTTAAGTTATTTAGTGTAGGATATCGTTTTCATAACACGAAAATAAATTCATACGCAACAATTTAGAAATAATTTTCATAAAAATGCATCAGTTTTAACACTTTTTTAAAAAAAACCCCCAAAAATAGAAAATATCATTATTTTGTAAAAAAAAATTATACCGTATTATGGCGAAATAAATGATCTTTCTGACTTTTTAAAAAATTTCAATTACTTCAAAAGTTATTGCAATCTGTATTGCAATCTTTCCGGTGTTCCGGCTCAAGGTTCTCGCGAATACCTAATTTTTAACACGCTTTTATAAGTTTCACTTGCATGTAACGGAATCTTAGAACTCGATTTTTACCCACTTAAAAAGATCAGATTCATTCGAAATTTCGCACACTTGTCAAGGACCGATGACAATACAATAATTTCATAATTTTGTTCCATTGTCCTTTTCAGGATCGTCAGGAATAAGGATAATCAGATTTGGCGACTTATTGCATATATCATTTTTAAATTTGGCGACTAGTTTCATATACCATTTTCAGACATGGCGACTAATTTTCTACATCATTTCCAGATTTGGCGACTAAAAGAATAAGGTGTAACCCTAAAGTGTTTTGAATTTAACGCTAATTATATATGCAAGTATAAAATACACTTGCGGTTAAAAGAAATAAAACAAACAAAAGAAGTGTTCTATATCTGAGAAAGTGGAGGGTGGGTGTGTGTTAGCAATTTTTAACCATAATATAAACATTTTTCTGAAAATGAAAATAAAAAAAAAAGGCTCAAGCATGTGAAAAAAAATAATTTGCGTTCTATATAACTACTAAATATTTTTTATTTTTATAAAGCAATACGCTTAGAAATGATGATACGAATTAACATGAAAGGAACACGTTTAAAAGGTGAAAAAACGATTGATACTTAATATTACCATGTTTTTAATAACTCGCTTTCTTTAATGTCTATCCGGGTGGAATTTTGTAATTGATTTTAAACTGTGTGACTTTCCGAGGAGCTAGAGACTTGAAATTCGGACTATAGCTCGGAAGTGGATGACAATGCATGAAAATGGGAAAAAAGAAAAAAAGAAAAAGGAGGAATTTTATAATATTTAATCCGTAAAAAAACATGATACATTAAAAAATTTTGTAATTCGAACTTTTCTTCTTTACACACTTTTATTTGTTTGACCTGTTCAAAAGAGACGAAATCTAATATCCGAGGCCTCGTAAGCTGAGAGAATAAATACACTTCAGACCCGTTAATTAATATCCATTGAAGAGCAAGACTAATTCCACAGCCACGTAATTCCAGCTTCAAATATCTTACTCAAGGATAAATTCAACAATGAATAAATGATAGTTTAAAAAACTAAAAAACACGCTTTTATTGTAGTTCGAACTAAAAAATGAAAAATAAATTATAGTTTAAAAAAAAACTAAAAAACACGCTTTTATACTGAATCGAACTAAAAAGTAAAAAAATAATTCTTAATAAAGAATAAAATGATTAACGAGAAAATGAATGTCATTGGGGTAAAAGCGTGGGGTGTTCTATAAATGTATCAATTGTTTCTAACTTCTATTCTGAAAAGCTGAATTAGTGTAAAAATGTAGTACAAAGCACCCCACGCTTTTACCCCAATGACATTCATTTTCTGGTTAATCATTTTATTCTTTATTAAGAATTATTTTTTTACTTTTTAGTTCGATTCAGTATAAAAGCGTGTTTTTTAGTTTTTTTTTAAAACTATAATTTATTTCTTCTCCCAGTAAGTTACCAAATAGACCCATTTGACCAGGAACCTTAATCTGGTTTCCATTTCATAAAATTTGAGTTATTTCATCTTTAAAATCAAGGAACCCCTTTTATAAAATCGAATCCAACAAAAACCCACTGACCCTCTACATAATGTTCTCTGTGATATTTTCTTTTACCAAATTTGGATTCATCTACCTCTACAACTTTTCCTACCCCACCAATTTTGCTTGATGTCAATTCTACATGATCTAAAACTTGTTTATGTACGAATTGATGCCAGTCTGCTAAAGTTGCAGAAGAAAAGCCAAAATGCCGCTCGATATCGCAAGTTTTAGTGCCTGAAATCAAGTGCCATGTTAAAAGTAAAATTTCCTGCAAATTTAATTTGCTGCAGGAGAACCAAGAACCTATCCTTAACGATTTTTCTGCTCGGCACTTCTTACACCTCCAAATGCTTTCATTTGGTGATTTTTTCCGCTTCATTAAGCTGCATGGTTCCGTGCATTTTACACAATTCAATTTATCTTTTAACAAGCCACTCTCCATTAAAAAATTTCGAAAAATATCTTGTTCCCTAAACAATGCGAGAAAAAAAGTACGGGTTAGCAGTACCTGGTTTACCCATACTTTTTTTTTATTTGAAAAACCCCACGTTAAATTATTTAAAAGAAGTTGAAATTTAACTACAACATTGCACATGGCCGATGCCATGCTTAACAAAGACCCAAAATCTGCAATGGCAAAAACTATTTCAGAAAAAGCAGGTGCTATACCACTTACCACACGAGATCTGAACGAACCGATACTTACCACACGATGCCTGACCAAGAAATGGTCCCCATGATGTGCGCTCTCGCGGTTGTAAACTTAAGAAAATGCACCAAGATAGCCAACCGCTGTTTTACATTTATAGGGACTGGGATAATCATATCCTTCCGCCCTTTATCTGGCAATGAAGTCGGCCTGGTGTTGCAGATTTTGGTAGGAGATGGAGGCGTGGCTTCATAAATGAGGACCAACGGGGTGATAGCAGTCGGAGAAGTGAAGGAAGCAATCGGATTGGATGCTGCCGTGAGCTTGTAATGAAAGTGGAAAATGGGAAGAGAGCTATGGAATTTAAAGTTGCTTCGTGATGGGATAAAAATAAAGAAAAAATTAAGAATTAAAAAAGAAAAATGAAAAAATTTGTGATTATTTCTTATTGAGCATAGCTTCAATAAGGACATATGCCTGGTTATTATCTTTTTCTGCTTGTTTTAGTTTGGGGATTAGATTTAGTATTTCGGGGGATCTTTTCAGTATTTTTGAGATTAGGTGCACTAGCTCAATTACTTGAACTAGGGCTGAGGTATTTTCATCATCTTGGGATTCATGGACAACTTTGTCATTACTACTATCAATTGTTATTTTTTCTGTGCTAGGGGTGGGGGAGCGGGGGGTTCTCCGCTAACGATATTAGCGAAGGAAACTCCTGGTTTTCTCAGATTGCTGTTAAATTTTTTATTTTCATTGTTTAAGGGCGTGCCCTTTTTAGGTTGGGGGAACTTGGGGCATTTGGTGTAACAGGCCGTATGGCCATATGCTTCGCAATTAATGCAGAAGGGATTCTCCTGCCTCTCCATGATGGTACAGTTTCTATAGTCTGGTGATCCTTGCCGCATTTAAGGCATCTTGGTTTTAGGTGGCAGCTTTCTGCCGTGTGGTAGAATTTATTGCAGTTAAAGCATTGGGTAATTCCTCTTACGAGGAAACCCTCAATTCTAACGTGCATATATCCTACCACGTGGATGTCAAAAGTTCGCTGATTGTTTTCGTTTCTTGGGAGTACGACTTGGAAAAATGGGTGTAGGGATTTAGTTTTTTTTAGAAATCAATTGAGTAATTGAATCGATTGTGAAACCTGCATCTTCGAGATCCTCTTGGATCTCAGAAGTCTTCGTGAAAATAGGGAGTCCTTTTGTTAGAATTTTTATCGGCTTGTGGGTTTTAGGCTTAACTACGATAAACTCATAGTCTCTATCTTGTTCTAAGAAATGAGTTAGATTTCGTTAGTCATCACTACTGCTTGCTGTTAATTTGAGGAATTCTCCTGCGGACTTGTTCGTAGTTTCGGGGAATTTATTGTAAATGGCTTTTAACTTATCTCTAACATTGGTTTTGATTTTGAGATAGATAGGGGAGATGGGTTTAGGGGTGGGGGGATCCTGGGGTATTTGTTCCGGTTGTATTTCATCTTCTACATCGGATTCGAGATCCGAAAAACTATTAACAGTGGTGATTGGTTCACTGGTGGTAGGAGAGGCAGGTCTGGCGGTTTTTTTAGGGAGGACAAAGTCGTCCGTATAATCCTTAGGCTTCTTCCTTTTTTTCTTCGGCTCGCGTTTCGGGAGAGGGTTATCTTTTTAAGTTTCGTTATTATTAGTAATGATTTGGGGGTTATCGATTTTGGTTTTAGGTTCCTCTGGCATTGGGGAGGGAGTTTTAAAAATAATTTTAGCTATGCGACAATCTGAACAATTAGGGGTATTGCATGGGGGAAGGGATTCAAGCTCGACCAAAGCAGCATCCTTACCTTGCTGGTGCTCCTTGATCTGTTTCCTGACGATCTCCTTCATATGGATGTTCTGGTCCGTTACCGGGATATCCATGATTTTTTTGAAGTTTGCTATCAACGTATCTTCGGCTTCTAAAGTAGTTAAAGGATCATTCCGTCTGCTGCACGGGCACTGTCTGTCCGGTGGATCAACGTCCATCGTAGCCATAATCAAAAGTGGGTATTTCCTGAGCTCAGGAGACACATCTTAACTGGTCGAAATCCTACAGTCTTCTCCAATCCTTAAATCTCAAAAAACATCCATCCCAAGATAGCCAAATAAAGCGAGTTTCTTTTAAATGGGGGCCGTCGTTTATTACAACTTAGTACTTTTGGTTACGTCACAAGCCATGACGTATTTGAGTGTTGGAAATTAGTGTTACCACAATTCCTCCGCTACGTTAAATAGTCCGAAAAATAATTTTTCTTATTAAAAGAATGCATCAAAAATGTTAATTTTTAATATTAGTTTTGGCAAAATTTTGCATTAGAAATTTTGAAACAGTCTTTGAAGACTGTTACACGCTAAAAGAACAACTCTAGTACACATTATTCTTTTCTTTTTAAAAGAAAATTTCCGGTTTTATATTTTAAAGAAGTTGATATTTTTATAATTAAGGAAACCCTGTTATATTCAAACATAGAATAGAAAATTATAGAAGTTTTTGAGAACAGTATTGAATAATAAATAAGCTTATTTTTTTAAAGTAGTTATATGTTATTCATTATTACACATACTGTATTCTCTTTACTATAAATTTACTTTTAATATGTTCTATACATATAATGTTTTTATCTTATTTTATAATTTTACTGTGTGTGTGTGTAAAACCATTTGGAACTTTTGTGATGAAAACATTTTTTTTTTACCTTAGATTTTATTGCTTCAATCATTTTGCATGGTTCAAATTAAGTATGCATTCTCAATTTTTATAAACAGCTTTAAGTTTTTGGAAGAATTTTTTTTATTTAAGAAGATATCACATAAGATTTTACATAAGAAGAAACACAATGATTTAATCATTTGCTCTGAATTTGGCCTAAATAATTTTTTTTAACTTTAAAATATGTCAAATTTCACAAGGATGCATTTAATCATATAATTTACTATTGCAATCGTTGTCAGTTACTATTAACATCAATCAATTAATAAATTGTTGGATAATTTCATTGACATTTTGTACACTTGTTTCAAGTTTATAATATTTTAATCATTATTTAAGGATTAGAAATGTTATCTATTCATATTGCTTGCGATACCGAAGATGTGTGTGGTAACCCTTCTCTGTACTTCCACACCACAACGCATCTACAATAGGGATTTAACAGTCAAATTCAATTGACTGAAGATTTATAAACCCTTGCATACTATTTTTTATAAATTTATTAAAAAATGAATACGGATGCAGTAAATTCGATAATTTTTCCATTTATAGGCGCCGATTTTACAATGCATTCAGGAATTTCCCTTGAATTGTCCAGTCCGGCAAGTTGTGCAATGACCTTGCAGATGACCCCCTCTCTATGAAAATTTATATATTTTTTATATTATATATATTTATATAATATTTATATATATATTTTTTCAAAAAATGCAAAAAGAGACATTTTCCATTAGAAAACTATTTTGTTTTGCAAGATATTGTGGTAACTAACGAGTATGAAATTATCTCTTGGAACCCGAGATAGTAACCAACAGAATATTCATAATCTAGTAGAGATAAAACGGGAGGTGTTGAGCGCGATTCGGGAAAGCTGTTTTTGATGGCTGTTCCCGATCGCACTTATTGTTGCCTATCGGTTCACTTATTTGAGGATTCCAATAGGTGAATAATATTAAATTTATTACATTCGTCGAAGGTTTGAGTTTACTTTGTAATTTCCATCACAATCAGGCGACAACCTTTTTTAACAATTTTACAGTTTATTTCTCAAACTTTCAAATCAACATCCTAGTTCAATGATCAGAGAAGTGCGTGGGATTCCCACGTTTTACACAACGCTCAGTTTAGTTACAGTTAACACATTATACTAAACAAGTTAATAATATATATAAAAATACAAAAATATAAATTACAAATAAAGAGTTTAAAAATTAATAAAGATTGTTTTAAATTACATGGTGAATCAATAATATTTTAATCATGTTTTTTTAAAATTATAATTAATTAATAATTAGGATTTCCTGTGATGCCCTGAGTTCGAGCCACATGTTACGCTGATTGGTACAGCCATCTAGAGAGGGAATTCTCAACTAAAACTGTCCCTTACACACTCAACGAGCTTCAATTGAAATCATAAAGGAATGGATAGAGCCAGGCACCACAATTATTTCGGACTGTTGGAGAGGTTACAATCACGATGTGTTGACCACAGAAGGATTTAACCATCTAACAGTCAATCATTCAATTAACTTTATTGACCCAGATACCAGGGATCACACAAATACGATTGAAAGCACGTGGAGGCACGTAAAATCAAGATTTCCCCAATATAACAGGCAAAATGATGCCTCTTTTTATTTGGCAATGTATATGTTTGAAAAAAGTTGCCCTACTAAAAACATTGATATGTTCAATGCATTTGTTGAAATCATACGGGAAATAGATTGGGAAAATTTTAAGTACCAACTTAGAGGGTTTTCTTTGATTAGGGATTGCCAACATTTTCTTTCTCTTGTATTTGTAATAAAAAGTGCTTGAAGGGGGGGGGGGGTTATAAAAAAATAATAAAAAGCAAAAAAAAAAAAATGATAAAAAATAAGAAAAAGAGAAAAAATGATAAAAAAATAAAAAAAGCTAATAAAAAATGATTAAACAAAACAAAAAATGTAGCTAAGCTATTGAAAAAATTGTCCTTAAATTTTCAATGCAGTAACATAAGTGTATACCTAATCAACCATTAAAGAAAGTTTTTACGTAAACACTTACATTATACTATGTGGAGTGACATGTGAAACAGGCTCCTCGTCCCTCACTCTGGAAACTGTGCATTAAATATAATTGCACTGGCTAATGGTTTCACAACTTCCACTTTTTAGCTTCACAGGCTAATGGGGATGTCTTTAGAAACAGGGGCTTTTTCACGCTTCAAAATACGCCAAAAACGCCAAGCAGCGTGAGTATCATTCTAATGTGGCTACCGTCTGTTAGATCTTCTTACATCTGTCTACGTCACAGAGTTAGCGCAACACGAAGTAATTTAGAACTAGAAATAAGTGGTGGAGTTCGGTTCTTCCGCAAGATAATATAGTCCAAAATATAATTACATTTTTTAAAGAGAATACATAAAAAGAAATGAATTTTTAATGTCAGTTTTGAGCTTATTTTGCATAATAAATTTTTAAAGATTCTTAGGATAATATTTTTAGTATTTGAAGAAATTAAAATAGAAATTTTTTATGCATATTAAACGTCATAAAAACACAGTTCCATATTTTTTTAATTCCTTTTAAAAGTAAAAATTCCAATTTTCTTTTGGGACACTTGATATTTTTTGAAATTTAGTAATTTTTGTTACTTTAATGTAAAATTAAAAATTATATAAATTTGAGAAAATAGTATTGAAAAAGTTTAATTTTTTAAAGTTTTTTTCTCTTATCTTCTTTATTTGTATTATTTTTTTTATATAATATTTTTACAATAAAACTATTTTTGATTACTTCATATAACTTTTAAGGTAAAAATCAATATTTGATTTATACAAATCTGCAAATAAAATACTAAAAAAACAATAAGATTTTTTACTAAAAATTTTATTTTAGTGAAAAAATTTATACTTTTCTTCATTTTTTTAAATTTTGGAACTTTTTCTGTGAAAGATTAATACAATTTTTTACCTTCTTTTAGTTCGCTTTCCTTCAATAGCTTACTTGAATTGAATTACGCATGGATTGTCAATTGCTATAAGCAGGTTTTGGTTATTTTGAAGATATGTCATTAAAAAAAAAGAAAGAAAGAATATTTTTATCATTCAATTTTTCCTAGTCCCTTAATATCAAAATATGTCAAATTTTTAGTGGATACACTTGATCATCTTATTTACTATTGCAGTTCTAAAATTAACTACTTTCTTGAATAATTTTATTTACATTTTTCAGACTTGTTTCAAATTTAAAATATGTTAATCAATATTTAATTATTGGAAATGTTAACTCTGTAAATTGTTTTGATGGAAAGACGATGACGAAAGATGGTATATCATTCTTCTAATGTCACACAACACCACATTCACTATAGGGAGAAAAGAATCAAATTCAAATGTTTTATCCTTTGCATTCCGTTTTTCAAAATTCATTTATACAAGTACAAACGCAGTTTTAATGCTATTCTTAAAAAGGCAACTATCTGTCCGATTGAAATTTGGGGAATATTTCTAAAAATTTCTATAGCTTTCTTTCTTTTTTTTTTTAAAAAAAAAACTACCGCCAGAAATACGCATTAGTGTGCTATATATTTTCTAAAATTTATTTTTAAAATTAATACAATCGAGCTTTTTTAATTATTTAAATATATTTTAAATAGTTTATTTCATTCTTTTGTCAATTAATTATTTATAATTTGAGAATAATTCAATATTTTTAAATGTATTGCCTGTTGTGAAAGATGCATTAAAATTTGCAATAATTTTAGGCAATTGTCATATTAATTAAAAATGTCAAATTTATTTCATTCTTAAATTTTTTTATGTAGGAATAATTGGAGCTTCACAAAGAGAAAAAATTCGCTATCAGTGAGTGAGTGAATATTAACGTCACTCGTTCAGCTACACGAGGGCTTTTGGTGACGGACCTCGTCATTTTGAACCACGGTCAAGTGACGAGGACGGCACCTGAGCTGGCACCCCCTCTCCTAACTACCACACCAACGGGAGGACGTTTGAACTCTCGACAGATTTAACGTGCATTGCTCCCCTACACCGCGGGTCTTTAGTGGTACTAGGCTCGAACTCATGGCATACCTGCCATGTTCCGATACCTTGACCACTTGGCTAGTGCGACCAAACTCGCTGTCAGAGACTGCTGGGAAAAAAAGCTGGAAAATTTTTACTATCACTTTGCAACACTAATTAACAAGAAAATGGAAAATAAATGTTCTTGAAAAAAATATAAACAAAATATGTTTATTAAGATGGACATCTTAATTTTATGATTTCGGACAAAGCTTTTATTTCAGTCTAGATAGTAAAGAATATTTTAATTGAATTTCAATAAAACTCATCAATAGTTTGTTTTTCTATACAGATCAAACATAAATCCATCCTTTATGTTAAATAGATTTACAGTATATTTATAATAATTATTTGTGAATTTAAATCCAACATACTGGGATTCTCCATTGACTTCAGATACAAGAGACTGAATTCGTTACACTTGATTCTCAGGCTTAGACTGAAATATAAAATGTTTTTTTTTTAAAGTATTGTTTTCTTTTTTTAACTCCATATAAATATTCAGAAAGAATTATAATTACTAAACTCATTTCATCAGAAATTTTTTTCAGTTTTCACGCAAAAGGAGTCAAATAAATTTCTTTTGTAATTTTAGTATTGGAAATGTGCCACTTGTATCGCTGGCTGATATATACTTTACAACTTTGTATTTTTTACGTTTTTCTTATAATTGGCACTTCGATTTTACTCCTTACTGTCGGGGCTTTTCCATGCTTTTTTTTCCCTTCCCTGCATTTTTCATGAGAATTACATTTTCTTATGCAACACTATAAGTGCTACATTATCTAAGATGAGAATTTGACTTTTGTCGATGCTAAGTAAAATGGAAAACCGAGGGCGGGGGGGGGGTAAACATTTAACTGACTCTTCCCATTTGAGAGGGCAGAAGGACAACCAAGATTTATGATCGCTGCCTGCAAACTTTTATGGTGTTTCCAGGAAGTGTGATTCCTGCATAGGGTAGTATTGTCCATCATATTGTTGAAACACTGGAAACTTAACGGCTATACTAGTTATACAAAAAGACCCCTCCTCTTTCTAAATCAGGAGATAACGATGCACCAGCTCAATGAGCTGTGCTTTTTCTCTTTCTGTGTTTCTGAAAGGAAACAGAAAATGTAGATCCGTCAGCGACACATGAGAAGGAAGGTAGGAACAACAGTTTTAGCTGGAGTGTTGCTTTGTTGCTTTTCTCTCATGGGGGGTAAGGGGGGTTCAAGGCCGAAGTTCGTTCCCCGAAGGGGAGTAGAAGGCAGTCAGATTTCTTCCACAGTAAAATGATTCGCTTTTTGAGTGCTGCATATTTTTCCTTTCAGAGGCATTAGATGAGAAATAAATCGATTTTAATGGTATCGCACTATGTGTCCCTGTAAGATTTAACGATATTTCAATAACTAAACCTACTTCCAAAATTGAAATTAACATATTTCGAATATCGATGTAAAATTTGAAATAGAATTGGCGTATATACACTGGTGTGCAAAAATTAAGGACGAGACGGTTTTTTCAATATAACTTTGTACAAAAGCATTCCAAATCAACACATTTAATACCGTAAGATCCCCAATACGTAAGGACATGAGTAATGTAAGCAACACTTACTAAAAGAGAAATCAGAGGGATAAAAAGAAGCTTTATTGAAAAAGTAGCATGGAGCGCAATGCCACTGAAGGCCGAAACATCCCTGTGATGGGTGTCCAGCAAGAAATATCCGGTCTTTAGTAGAGGATATGATCTCCCCTGACTGCTAGGCAGGTTTCACAGCGTCTGCCCATGCTGAGAATGAGGGTGTCAGTGAGTTGTTGAGGCATTGCTGCCCATTCGTCTTGCAGCGCCAATCGAAGCTCCGGAATCGTTACTGGTGGTAAGGTACGAGCTGCCAAGCGTCTGCCTAGAAAATCCCATACATGCTCGATGGGATTGAGATCCGGAGATCGTGCTGGCCAATCCATACGTTCAATATCCTCACTCTCTAAGAGCTGTTCGGCAGCTACTGTGCGATGACATGGTGCATTGTCGTCCATGAAAAGGAACTGCGGACCCATAGCGCCTCTAAAAAGACGCACATATGGAAGAAGAATCTCGTTACAATAACGGGTCCCGTTGAGTGAACCTGCATCGAAGATGTGAAGGTCTGTACGACTACCAAGCATGATGCCTCCCCAAACGAGAACACCGCCACCTCCATACCTGTCCCTTTCAATGATGTTCGAGGGATGATTGCGGCTTCCCCGCTCTCTCCAGATGAGTATGCGATGAGAATCGCTACTCAGACTGAATCTGCTCTCATCTGTAAAGAGTACTCGTCCCCATTCATTGTCTCTCCAATTCCGGTATTCCCGGCACCACAGAGAACGCCTTCTCCGATGGGCAGGCGTTAGAGGTACACACCGTACAAGGCGTCGTGCAAACAGATCACCACCGTGCAGTCTTCTGGCCACGGTAAAACGCGATATCGGTCGTCCAGTCGCCTGTGTCGTGAGTCTAGCGATTTCTCCCGCTGTCTGCCGCCTTTTTCTTCTGGCCTGTAAGGCAATATACCGGTCATCTGCGGGTGTGGTTCCTTGTGGACGACCACTACTGAACCCCCGGATAGCTGTTCCTGTAGTTTGAAATTGTCTCCAAAGTCGTGAAACGATGCTATGAGCATTTCAGAACTCTGCAGCCACACTTGTCACACTGTGACCTTCCTCCAACTTCCCAATGATTTCTATTGAATAAATGGCTTGATATGAAAATACGAAATTATATTAGATTTTAATTGCATGACTTTTTACGAAAAAATTTATTTCGTATTTTTTTTTCACTAAAAAATTAGAAATATACAATGCTTTTTATTTTATTTTTTATGTTTGCACTAGAATTGATATTTGGGTTATGGAACTCTAGTGATGTGATCACAAACAGTGGGCTTCCAATCGTGCCAGTTTTGACTTCATCGAAGATAGTTCATATCAAATATGTGAAGTATACTCGTATATATATACGAGCTCTGGTATCATCCTTGTTACTAAACTACAGGTCAGAATTACGAGATCTACCGCTTATATAAATAAAAATTCATATTTGAAAGTAATTTTGAGCCATTCACACTATTTTTTTTTGGTTTCTTGAGGTAATATCATCTTTAAAAAATAGATAATGCATGCAAAAACGATAATTCAAGGAATACAATTTTGAAAATCTCTTCTATTGAATAATTTCTATGGTAAACTAAGGCTTCTATTTGTACATTTCTGTTTTATAAAATAATACAGAGCATATTATACAGAAGTTATCAATATAATCGTAGCCCAGTGGCCGAGTGGCAGTGCATCACGTTTCAGCGACACAGGTCCGGGGCTCAAACCCTGGGCTGACAAGGTCAACCCGACTTTCATCCTTTCAGTGGGTCGATAAATGAGTACCAAGCTTGCACGGGAATTTAACACTGAGGGTTTTGCGTCAGACTAACCACCTGAACGGAACATCTACTCATGCACCTCAGTGCCCAAGACCAGAAAAACTAATACGGGCACCATAGGCCTTGGCTCTCATGGGCTATTGCGCCTTTGATTTGAGTTATCAATACAAGCCTTTATTATGCAAACTATTACAAACAAATTCAGGTGTTTTATATTATGCAATCAATCATATTGAAATTTTTTTAATGAACAAAATTCCGAGATCATAAAGAACATGAATATCTTTATAAAATGTACTTAATGTATCTTGAAAATAATAAATCCGCTTTTATTTTTTGTCATTCAATTTATTAATAATCATAACATTCGCCGCGGTCTATTGATGTGAGCTCTAAATTATTTCGCAGCATCTTTTGCAATACAACGCGAAATTCTAATTCAATAAATTAATTCCACTTATTTAATACCTAAATCCTACAAAGAGGTATTTCTTAATTAGTTAAACAATTTCAAAAGGTACTTAAAAAAGTTTTAACGTGACTCTGTTCTCTTTTTCTAGCTCTCTTTCTCTCTAAGCCCATTACCTGTATTTTTTCACTCCTGAAGATGAGTTTAAAACGAACTAGGTTAAAAAAAATTGTGATATTTAAATACATTTTTTGGCAAAGAGTGAAAGTAATAACTAGAGGGAAAACGAACAAATGAGAAAGAGAACGTCTCTACCAGCACCTATATCACATTAAATAGTAAATATGTTTCTTTCAAATATTATGTTGTTGAAAAAATCCTTCTTTTATCATTGCATATCGTTTATTTTTTAAAAATTTTACTGACAAAAGAAACATATTTATTTCACTATTCTGGATATTATTACTCTTCAGTCCTTAAATAGTCGTCCCGTTTTCTGTGAAACTAAACTTTCCTCAATTTAAAGGTGTCATTTTTATATAAAACATTAAGTAATTATATCGTTAAAGAATGGAAGTATCTAAAATTTTCCTTGTACAAAACTATTTAGTTAAAATAAATGCAAGGTTGAATTATATATAATGTAACTGCCGCTTACGTCATTACTTGGGGTAACCAAAAGTAATTAATAGAATCTCGGGGTAAATTAATATATTTAATGATATAAGATAGCACAGTTACAAAGAACAGACACTTAGACAATTACAAGACAAACATTTAGAGAAAATAAGTGAAAATAAGTAAAGTTTACATAGTCCAGGATTGGACATCGAAGTAGGGAACGCACGCTTGTCCAGATCCAAACTCTCTCTGACGATACTACAGTGTTTCGTACAGTCACACTTCCGGTCCAAGACAATACTGTAATGGCAGCATCTACATTTCGGTCTTGGAACTATACCGTGCGTTACAGACTCCCCCTCTGGTTCCGTTGACGTCACGGCTCGGAAACAGGAGGTCCTCTTTTTTTGGGGGCGTCCTCTTTTCCTTAGAGGAGCCACAAATCCAGTGTTCCTTTCCATTTCAGGCTCTTGGTAGTCCTTTAAGGCAGAAATATGATAATTTCCAATTACTTGGTCAGGGTTGGCTGGGTCGGCAATCTCATATGTTACTGGTGATCTCAAGGTGAGGATGAGGTAAGGACCTTCTCTCTTGGGCATGAATTTCCTACTCCTGTTGTTACGGCTTATGGGATGAATGGTCACCCAAACTTTGTCACCAGGTTTATAATATTTTCTTCGTCGTCGTTGAACGAAGTTTTCCTTTTGATAATCCTGTTTCTGCTCAACTCTATCTTTGACATCCAAGATGAAATTGGCAAACCTTTTGAGGTACGGAGTGATTTCCGGTACAAAGTTATCATTATCAATAACTTGTCGAATATCATGCCTGATATCGTCCGATGTTCTCAACTGTCTTCCAAATTGTAAGTACGCAGCCATGTGCCCTGTAGTGTCGCATACTGAAGTATTCATTGCGAAACGAATTAGAGGTAACTTTTCCTCCCAAGCCAAATGCTCCTCCCCCACCAGAATCGCTAGTCTAGGCTTCAAGTCACGATTTTTACGTTCCGATGGGTTCGCTTGCGGGTGGTAGACGGGGATGTGGTCTTGCGTATTATCTAGCAAGTCACAAGTTAGCTGCATGACAGCACTTATGAACTGTGGCCCGTTGTCACTTATTAGTCTTCGTGGAAGACCATATCTTAGGAATACTTCTTCAATTAGTGTTTTGGCACTATTTTCAGCAGTGGCTTCAGCAAGAGCAAAGAGTTCTACCCATTTGGTACTTGTATCTCCAACAATAAAGATCCACTTCTTGCCAGTGGGAGTTTCCGGAAGAGGGCCAAAGAGATCGATGGCCAGCGTCTCGAACCTTTGGGCGTAGGCGGGTGTTCTCAAGAGTCCTGCTGGTTTTTGGTTTGTTGGTTTATAGCGATTGCATTCAGGACAAGTCTTGATGTAATCTGAGATGAACTTTTTCATACCTCAAAAATAATATCTGGATGCAATATTTTTGTAAGTGTTCTCTACACCATAATGACCGGCTGTCGGGGCATCGTGGTACTCTTGAAGGATTCTTTCTTGTTCTTGTGTAGGAACTACAAGTTGAGCTTCTTCTTCTTCACTCTCAGGTGAATACCTATATAAGATACCCTGGTTCATTAAGTATCCACGACCGGTGTAGTTGGCAAAGTTTTCATCTTTGTCCATGCTCTCAAAGCAGTCAATAATTTTCCTCAGTTCTTCGTCCTCTAGCTGTCCCTTTCGAATATCACTAGACTTCCCGGATGGCATGTCAACAGTGATGGCACACACATCAGAGGCTGCGCCTTCAGTGTACGATGGTCTTGACAGCATGTCAGCTACTACGTTAGCTTTTCCTGGGGTATAATCAATCTTCAGGTTGAAGGATTGAATTTTCAAGGCCCATCTTGCCAGACGGCCAGAAGGTGACTTTATACTTAACAGCCATTTAAGAGGTTGATGATCTGACGCGAGGAAGATTTGCTGATTTTCTACGAAGCCTCTAAACTTCTCTAAAGCCCACACTACCGCCAAGGCTTCCCGCTCGGTTGTAGAGTAGTTTCGCTCTGCTGGGATCATCAGACGACTTACATATTCGATGACATGTTCATCGGCGCCACTTCCTTGGAGAAGGACTGCTCCCAAGGCATAATTACTTGCGTCGGTACGGATGGTGAAAGGTTTTGATCCGTCAGCTTGCTTCAGTATAGGAGAAGTCATCAAGCGCATCTTCAACGTCTCAAAGGATTCTTGTTGCTCAGGACCCCAGTGCCACTCCACTTTCTTCTTAGTGAGGCTACTAAGCGGGCGTGCTATGTCAGCAAAGTTAGGGACATATCGACGAAACCAAGAGCAGGTTTGTAGTAAAGATTGGACTTCTTTCACATTGGTAGGGGCTGGAATTTTTTGAATAGCAGAGATCTTCTCTTGGTCAGCTTCAATTCCATCCTTCTTTATCCAGAATCCCAGATATTTCACACGGTCACAGGCAAAGCGACATTCATCTCGGTTTGCATGAAGTTTAAAGATAGAGAGTCTTTCAAAAACTTTTTCGAGATCTTCCAGATGTTTGTCAAATGTTTCTGAAAGGACAATGATGTCATCTAGATAAGAAAGTGCAAAACATTTTTCAAGCCACTTCGAAACTTGTCAATTAATCTTTGAAAGGTGGCCGGAGCATTCCGTAGGCCGAAGAGCATACGTAAATAGCGGTAAGTTCCAAAAGGACAAATGAAAGCAGTTTTGTCCTGGTCAACATCAGCAACCTTTACTTGATGGTAGCCTGATTGCAAATCAGTTGTTGACATGTAGGATGTCGGTGTAGCTTCATTCAATAGATCATCCATTCGTGGTAAGGGGTAGGTATCCACTTTCGTAACAGAGTTCAACTTCCTGTAGTCGACACAGAGACGTACTTTCCCATTTGGTTTAGAAACAAGTACCACAGGTGTGGCGTAGGGAGACTCGCATTCTTCAATTATATTTTGCTTCAGCAGTTCTTCGATCTGTTCCTTCAAAATCCCTTTCTTAATAGGATTCATCCTGTAGGGAGACGTTGCTATTGGGGGGTGATCACCCGTGTCAATACGGTGCTCGATAAATGGTGTGGGCTCTCCCCCTGGTTGGAAGCATGTCTCATTTTTGTCCAGGAGTTTATTGAGTTTTCTTGCCTGTTCTCGAGATAGATGTTTAGCCTCATCGTCTCGAAGGTCGAACGCACTGATGTTCAAATCTTTTAAAGTCTTCTTGAAGAATATGTACTGTTTCCGAGGATTTTCGGAAAAATGCCATTTTCCACCCTGGACGTCAAGAACGATTCCAGCTGCATTGAGGAAATCCAGTCCTAACAAATTCCCTTTTGCTTCAGGTAATACTAGAAATTCTGTTGGAATAACTTTGCCCTCAATATACAGGTCGACGACAGTTCTCAGAGCTGTAATGGTCTGCCGAATTCCATCAGCCATCATAAAGGAAATCACCTTGTTCGTAAAGGTGATACCGTGCTCTTGTAGGAATTTAAATAGCTTCTCACCTGCAATGGTATGGGAAGCACCAGTATCAGCACATACAGCAATCTTTTCACCAAAAATTTTGAGAACAATCACACTTGAGGGATACAAGTCTGAGTTCAAGTTGAATAACGTCATACAGTTCACTTCTGTTTCCAGTTCATTTGTTCTCGTGCAGGTAGGGCACTTTGATTTGACGACTCCAGGAGTCCCACATCCGTAACACCTGTATGGGCTTTCTTCCTTCAGTTCTAGAACTTGGGAATCTAGGCACTGTTCTAGAGGGTCCTGGGGAGTGGTTTTCATGGTATCCTCCAACAGGTTGACTTTTCTTTATTGGAAAGGGTTTCCTGAATTCTTCTTTCTTCTTGAAAGTCTGATTTGGATTATTTTTCATTACAGGCCTTAGGCTGTCATATGAGTCCAACTTCTCAGCCAATTCCAAAGGATCGTTCAAATCAGCCCAAATATCCAGAAAGTGTTCTTTGATATTTGCTGGAGTTTTTCTTTTTATTTGATCAGCAACTATTAGACTTTTAAGTTGATCAAACGTGGTTATCTTCAATTCTTTGATCCAACCTTCAAAATAAGAATTCAATTCGAAATAAAAGTCTCGCCATGTTGCATCCGAGTTTTTCTTCTGTTGGGAGAAGTACTGCCTAAACTTATCTCCTGTAACTCGAAATCTTTTGAGAAGCATTCCTTTTACCTTTTCATAGTTTTGAGCATCATTTTCATCTTCTCTTGCGATGAGCTGAGCTATATCAGGTGGCAATGAGCCAATCAGGTATGCAGTCCAAGTTTTTTCAGGAATGTTCAAGAACTTCGCTTGACGTTCGAAAATTGTCAAGTATAGACCCATTTCATCTTCCTTTGAGTTGAATCTCGGAATAATTCTATTTAACTCAAGCTTCGGGTTTTCTAACTGTTGGCTTACAACAGGTGCTTGTGACAGCTTCTGCATTTCAAGTTGAATTCTCAACTTTTCCAGTTCGAATTCTCTTTCTTGTTGTTGGGCCACAGCCACAGCTTTCTGTTTATCCTCCAGTTCCATAGCTTTTTGCTTTTCTGTTGTTGTACGTTCTTCTACAATGACGTTGAGCACATCTTTGACGAATTCTTCATCATATCCATCACTATTGGTTATGAGATCTTTTAGTTAAATAATTTTGAGATTGTCCGATGGAACCAGACCCAATTCTGTTGCCAACATCCTTAAATCCTCTTTTCTGGACCTTCCCAAAAAAGCCATTTTTTGTCGTTTTTTAGTCTATTTCAAATTTCGCTAATTAATGTTCAATTAAAGTTAATGAATTAAAGTTCATTCAAAACTATCAATTCTGAGATCTGGAAATATTATAGTCAAACAATACTTATGCAATCTGAAAATTTCTGTTACATATAAAAAAAATACTCTATACCAGGGATGCACAACCTATGGCCCGCGGGCCAATTTTGGCCCGCGAAACCTTTAAAGTTGGCCCGTGAATGTCTATTATAAAAGAAGAGTAATCTAATATGGAATTGACCTTTTTTTAATTAAACAGGGGAAAATCGCATACGAAGATAGTATTACAGAAAATAATTGTTTTACAGTTGTGCTCATTAAGTTTTTTTCCAATTTATTACGCGGCTTTTCAATATGTTTCCGTCATGGCTATTTGCGAGTACGAGTTTTCGTATTGGAGAAGCTCGCAGACGTGATAACCGGAAGCCATTATTTCTTCCATCGCATGGCTTGGATGCATAGAAGGTCGAAGAACAAATGTGTATTCACACATGCGTACCGGAACAGTCTCTATTCGAAATTATGCTGAGCCAATCAAAGCTACCTATCGAACTCACGTTTTTCTTCACGGTGAGTGTTACCAATAATAATTTTAACTTCTACTTAGCTGCAGCGATCATTCTTTTAAACAACCCCTTGGCTTTGCTTGTAGATCGAGAATGTTGAAATCACTGTCACACAGAACGGATCTGATGTTCGTTTTTGTTTTCGCATTTTTAGTCTAGTATCATCTATATATATAAAGGAGAAAAGCGACTCACTCGTTGACTGACTGACTGACTGACTGACTAATCACGAAATCTCTGAAACTATTCAACCTACAGACTTGAAATTTGGTAGACATGTTCCTTTGATAGAGTAGACATCAGCTAAGAAAGGTTTTTCCGAAATTCGAAACGCAAAGGGCGCTACGGGGGGTTAAGGGGTTTAATAAAGGTCTTCAGTGGTACTAGGATCGAGAATTTGCGAAGAGAAGGGAAAATGTTAAGCAACAAAGCCATGACACGCACTCACGGGACATGCATTCACATCGTACGCGTGAAACCCCACAAAAGTGTTGGCGTTAGAATAAAAGGAGGAAATTAACATGGGGATTAAGTTATACCCTCGGTATAAGCCCGTGCAACGCCGGGCCATGAAAGCTAGTCTACACTATTAAAATTCGAAGGTAAACAAACGTATGTATGTATGTATCTATCTATCTATCTATCTATCTATCTATCTATCTATCTATCTATCTATCTATGTGCGTCTATCTTCTCACGAACAGCACCACGCAGAAA
Source organism: Trichonephila clavata (assembly GCA_019973975.1). Classification (NCBI taxonomy): domain Eukaryota; kingdom Metazoa; phylum Arthropoda; class Arachnida; order Araneae; family Nephilidae; genus Trichonephila; species Trichonephila clavata. The sequence continues at coordinate 134,775 of BMAO01007053.1, read as the reverse complement.
GTCGCGGAAGGTACCAAAAGATGGGGAATTTTCCGGGGAAGCCGTATTGCCTATTTATATTCCGATATTGTAATTAGTTAAAAAGATATTAATTAAAAACCTTAAAACGCCGAATTATTTTACTCCTGCCGGTTGCTTACTTGGCGGAACTTCCCTTCCGTTTCGGCCGAGCGGTAATCTTACGTTTTCCACCATATTAAAATTGTCATCCGATTTTCGGTGTCGAAATTAGACAAAACATAATTACAGAATCGGAAAGATCATTTATTTCGCCACAACACGGTGTAATTTTTTTTGTAAAATAACGATATTTTCTATTTTTTTCGAATTTTTTAAAATAGTGTTAAAACTGATGCGTTTTTATGAAAATTATTTCTAAATCGTTGGGTATGAATTACTTTTCGTGTTATTAAATCGATATTCTACACTAATTAACTTCAAGCCTTTCTCTTTTAGATCCATTTATTTAAAAAATAAAATTTCCAAAACTTTTTTTTTAAAGAATTTTTAAAAAGTAGTCTTAATTTTTACTTCACATTGAATAACTTCGTCATTTATGAAGATAATCTCACGAAACCTTTTTTCCGTGTGTACAGTAATATTATCCGTAACATATACGAAGATTGAAAAAATTGCTTCAAAATTACGGATTTTAAAAAACATTTTGTGATTTTCGTAAACTTATGTTTTTCTGAGAAATAAATTAAAAAGTAGTACTCTGTACATTTTTTATTTCAAAGTACGTTATTTTTGCAAATAGCTGGTGATGTTTGAGAGCATTAACGTAAAAATTATGCCCTTAAAATGAAGGTAATGATTTTTAAAATAATTTAAAATACGCGATTTTACACCAAACATTGGTTAACTGCGCTTGTGGCAGAGTGCGCAAAGCTCCCGCTACACTCAAGACTATAACTGCAGCACTACCGTGCGTGGTCAAAACGAAGGAGGGTGTACGCCTCGCAGAAACCCGCCGGTCGATCTTTTCATACTTGTATTAAATTTTTTCTCCTACTGGACATTGCGTCGCCATACATTACTTTTCGTGTTATTAAATCGATATTCTACACTAATTTACTTCAAGCCTTTCTTTTTTAGATCCATTCATTTAAAAAATAAAATTCCCAAAACTTTTTTTTTAAAGAATTTTTAAAAAGTAGTCTTAATTTTTACTTCACATTGAATAACTTCGTCATTTATGAAGATAATATCACAAAACCTTTTTTCCGTGTGTACAGTAATATTATCCGTAACATATACGAAGATTGAAAAAATTGCTTCAAAATTACGGATTTTAAAAAACATTTTGTGATTTTCGTAAACTTATGTTTTTCTGAGAAATAAATTAAAAAGTAGTACTCTGTACATTTTTTATTTCAAAGTACGTTATTTTTGCAAATAGCTGGTGATGTTTGAGAGCATTAACGTAAAAATTATGCCCTTAAAATGAAGGTAATGATCTTGAAAATAATTCAAAATACGCGATTTTACATTTAGCCAAACATTGGCGTCGAAAATTACTTTCAGAATCAGTGATTTAAAAAATAAAAAGCCGAAAACTTTTTTGAACGAATTGTAATAAAACACTCAAAATACTTAAATCAATCATTTAATAATTTCTTCATTGAAAAAAAAAATTGCATTAAATTTTTTCCCGTGTGTCGATTTTGCTTAAAAATTACGGATTTTTAAGATTTTTTTTGTGATTTTCGTAAAATAAAGTTTTTGCGAGAAATAATATAAGCATTATTTTTGTAACATTTTTTCTTCAAAAATTATTGTTGTTTCCAATCAATATGTGAACACTTGGAATTTTCAATTAAAAATTGAGCCATAAAAAATAATGAAAACTTTAAAGACATTCTAAAGGCTTTGCGCATGCGCGAGAATCATTATTATAATTTTTTCCCCCTCTGTTTAACGCTCAGTGGCCAAGGTCAAACTTGATGTTGCAATATTTTTTCCGCTATTCATTACTAGATTAATTATGTAATGACAACACTGTATAATCTGTTTTTTTCTGGATAAAACGATAGATTATAGTTTTCTGGACTATACTTTGGCTACCAGTATATAACGATTCATTGGCAAATGAAAATACCACACATACACACAAACCCTTTGTATTATTTTTAGCTCTAAGAAAATAATTATTGTTAAAATAATGAATATGCTTGGTTTTTCGTAATATATTATATCAGAACGTTTTCTTTGTTGCTTTAAATATACATTTTTTTAAGTAAAAAAGAATTGTTTTCTGTAAATCATTAATCGAAATTTTTCAATCGTTACGTATAAGGATTTCTTATAACTATGATAAGTAAACCATCTGAACTAAAAAGATTCATACTTTGCTCTTTTAATATCAGTGATTGAATAAATTAAATACCAAACATCATTTATTTGTCAGGATGCGGATTTTTTTTTCAAAATAATAATACTTTGCCTATTTTATGATTTCTTCTAAAATGAATAAATATCGATGCATTTAAATGAAAATGATTTTTAAAAAAGTCATTGATCATTTAGAATCAATGATTAAAAAAATAAAATGCCAAAAAAAAAAGAATTTTATAGGAAAAAAAACAATTTTTTTTTTTTACAAAACAATGATGTTTTGCATATTTTATGAGTTTTTCTCATATGAATCAATATCGTTGAAGTGAGTGGGTGATTTTAAAATTCACCCTGTTTGCCTATTCGAGAATTTTTGGTGACGGACCTCGAAATTTTCAACCATTCTCAAGTGACGAGGACGACACCTGAGCTTTCACCCATCTTTAATAATTACTACACCACACCAACGCAAGAACAAATTTCGAAAAACGGAGTTTTTATGACATAGTTAAAGAAATCACTCACATCGCGCGCATACACACACACACACACAAGTGCTATCGGCCTGAGGGAAACACGAAATTTCCATGAGGGTGAAGTTATTCACTCGGTAAAAGCCCGTGCAACGCCGGGCTAAGCGGAGAGGAAAGAAACAAAGAAATCAAAGTAATTTCGGAAAATAATATTGGAAGTGCTGAATTTGTGAAGATTGAGTGAATATTAACGTCATACTGTTCAGCTACACGAGGCCTTTTGGGGACGGTCCACGTAATTTTGAACCTTCGTCAAGTGACGCGGACGACACCTGAGCTGGCACCCCCTCTCCTAACTACCACACCACACCAACGGAAGGACGTTTGAACTCTCGACAGATTTTACGTGCATCGCTCCCCTACACTGCGGGTCTTCAGTGGTACTAGGATCGAGAATTTGTGAAGAGAATTGAAAATGTTAAGCAACAAAGCCATGACACGCACTCACGGGACATGCACTCACATCGTACGCGTGAAACCCCACAAAAGTGTTGGCGTTAGAATAAAAGGAAGAAATTAACATGGGGGGATTAAGTTATACCCTCGGTATAAGCCCGTGCAACGCCGGGCCATGAAAGCTAGTCTACACTATTAAAATTCGAAGGTAAACAAACGTATGTATGTATCTATCTATCTATCTATCTATCTATCTATGTGCGTCTATCTTCTCACGAACAGCACCACGCAGAAAGTCGCGGAAGGTACCAAAAGATCGGGAATTTTCCGGGGAAGCCGTATTGCCTATTTATATTCCGATATTGTAATTAGTTAAAAAGATATTAATTAAAAACCTTAAAACGCCGAATTGTTTTACTCCTGCCGGTTGCTTACTTGGCCGAACTTCCCTTCCGTTTCGGCCGAGCGGTAATCTTACGTTTTCCCCCATATTAAAATTGTCATCCGATTTTCGGTGTCGAAATTAGACAAAAAATAATTACAGAATCGGAAAGATCATTTATTTCGCCACAACACGGCGTAATTCTTTTTGTAAAATAACGATATTTTCTATTTTTTTCGAATTTTTTAAAATAGTGTTAAAACTTATGCGTTTTTATGAAAATTATTTCTAAATCGTTGGGTATGAATTACTTTTCGTGTTATTAAATCGATATTCTACACTAATTAACTTCAAGCCTTTCTCTTTTAGATCCATTTATTTAAAAAATAAATTTTCCAAAACTTTTTTTTTAAAGAATTTTTAAAAAGTAGTCTTAATTTTTACTTCACATTGAATAACTTCGTCATTTATGAAGATAATCTCACAAAACTTTTTTTCCGTGTGTACAGTAATATTATCCGTAACATATACGAAGATTGAAAACATTTCTTCAAAATTACGGATTTTAAAAAACATTTTGTGATTTTCGTAAACTTATGTTTTTCTGAGAAATAAATTAAAAAGTAGTAATTTCTACATTTTTTATTTCAAAGTACGTTATTTTTGCAAATAGCTGGTGATGTTTGAGAGCATTAACGTAAAAATTATGCCCTTAAAATGAAGGTAATGATTTTTAAAATAATATAAAATACGCGATTTTACACCAAACATTGGTTAACTGCGGTTGTGGCGGAGAGCGCAGAGCTCCCGCTACACTCAAGACTATAACTGCAGCACTACCGTGCGTGGTCAAAGCGAAGGAGGGTGTACGCCTCGCAGAAACCCGCCGGTCGATCTTTTCATACTTGTATTAAATTTTTTCTCCTACTGGACATTGCGTCGCCATACATTACTTTTCGTGTTATTAAATCAATATTCTACACTAATTAACTTCAAGCCTTTCTCTTTTAGATCCATTCATTTAAAAAATAAAATTCCCAAAACTTGTTTTTTAAAGAATTTTTAAAAAGTAGTCTTAATTTTTACTTCACATTGAATAACTTCGTCATTTATGAAGATAATCTCACAAAACCTTTTTTCCGTGTGTACAGTAATATTATCCGTAACATATACGAAGATTGAAAAAATTGCTTCAAAATTACGGATTTAAAAAAAAAATGTGATTTTCGTAAACTCATGTTTTTCTGAGAAATAAATTAAAAAGTAGTACTTTGTACATTTTTTATTTCAAAGTACGTTATTTTTGCAAATAGTTGGTGATGTTTGAGAGCATTAACGTAAAAATTATGCCCTTAAAATGAAGGTAATGATCTTTAAAATAATTCAAAATACGCGATTTTACATTTAGCCAAACATACATTGGCGTCGAAAATTAGCTTTGCGCCAATGACTTTTGACCTGTTTCGCCTTATATGCTTGGTTTTTCGTAATATATTATATCAGAACGTTTTCTTTGTTGCTTTAAATATACATTTTCTTAAGTAAAAAAGAATTGTTTTCTGTAAATCATTAATCGAAATTTTTCAATCGTTACGTATAAGGATTTCTTATAACTATGATAAGTAAACCATCTGAACTAAAAGGATTCATACTTTGCTCTTTTAATATCAGTGATTGAATAAATTAAATACCAAACATCATTTATTTGTCACGATTCGGATTTTTTTTCCAAAATAATAATACTTTGCCTATTTTATGATTTCTTCTAAAATGAATAAATATCGATGCATTTAAATGAAAATGATTTTTAAAAAAGTCATTGATCATTTAGAATCAATGATTAAAAAAATAAAATGCCAAAAAAAAAAGAATTTTATAGGAAAAAAAACAATTTTTTTTTTTTACAAAACAATGATGTTTTGCATATTTTATGAGTTTTTCTCATATGAATCAATATCGTTGAAGTGAGTGGGTGATTTTAAAATTCACCCTGTTTGCCTATTCGAGAATTTTTGGTGACGGACCTCGAAATTTTCAACCATTCTCAAGTGACGAGGACGACACCTGAGCTTTCACCCATCTTTAATAATTACTACACCACACCAACGCAAGAACAAATTTCGAAAAACGGAGTTTTTATGACATAGTTAAAGAAATCACTCACATCGCGCGCATACACACACACACACACAAGTGCTATCGGCCTGAGGGAAACACGAAATTTTCATGAGGGTGAAGTTATTCACTCGGTAAAAGCCCGTGCAACGCCGGGCTAAGCGGAGAGGAAAGAAACAAAGAAATCAAAGTAATTTCGGAAAATAATATTGGAAGTGCTGAATTTGTGAAGATTGAGTGAATATAAACGTCATACTGTTCAGCTACACGAGGCCTTTTGGGGACGGTCCACGTAATTTTGAACCTTCGTCAAGTGACGCGGACGACACCTGAGCTGGCACCCCCTCTCCTAACTACCACACCACACCAACGGAAGGACGTTTGAACTCTCGACAGATTTTACGTGCATCGCTCCCCTACACTGCGGGTCTTCAGTGGTACTAGGATCGAGAATTTGTGAAGAGAATTGAAAATGTTAAGCAACAAAGCCATGACACGCACTCACGGGACATGCACTCACATCGTACGCGTGAAACCCCACAAAAGTGTTGGCGTTAGAATAAAAGGAAGAAATTAACATGGGGGGATTAAGTTATACCCTCGGTATAAGCCCGTGCAACGCCGGGCCATGAAAGCTAGTCTACACTATTAAAATTCGAAGGTAAACAAACGTATGTATGTATCTATCTATCTATCTATCTATCTATCTATGTGCGTCTATCTTCTCACGAACAGCACCACGCAGAAAGTCGCGGAAGGTACCAAAAGATCGGGAATTTTCCGGGGAAGCCGTATTGCCTATTTATATTCCGATATTGTAATTAGTTAAAAAGATATTAATTAAAAACCTTAAAACGCCGAATTGTTTTACTCCTGCCGGTTGCTTACTTGGCCGAACTTCCCTTCCGTTTCGGCCGAGCGGTAATCTTACGTTTTCCCCATATTAAAATTGTCATCCGATTTTCGGTGTCGAAATTAGACAAAAAATAATTACAGAATCGGAAAGATCATTTATTTCGCCACAACACGGCGTAATTCTTTTTGTAAAATAACGATATTTTCTATTTTTTTCGAATTTTTTAAAATAGTGTTAAAACTTATGCGTTTTTATGAAAATTATTTCTAAATCGTTGGGTATGAATTACTTTTCGTGTTATTAAATCGATATTCTACACTAATTAACTTCAAGCCTTTCTCTTTTAGATCCATTTATTTAAAAAATAAATTTCCAAAACTTTTTTTTTAAAGAATTTTTAAAAAGTAGTCTTAATTTTTACTTCACATTGAATAACTTCGTCATTTATGAAGATAATCTCACAAAACTTTTTTTCCGTGTGTACAGTAATATTATCCGTAACATATACGAAGATTGAAAACATTTCTTCAAAATTACGGATTTTAAAAAACATTTTGTGATTTTCGTAAACTTATGTTTTTCTGAGAAATAAATTAAAAAGTAGTAATTTCTACATTTTTTATTTCAAAGTACGTTATTTTTGCAAATAGCTGGTGATGTTTGAGAGCATTAACGTAAAAATTATGCCCTTAAAATGAAGGTAATGATTTTAAAATAATATAAAATACGCGATTTTACACCAAACATTGGTTAACTGCGGTTGTGGCGGAGAGCGCAGAGCTCCCGCTACACTCAAGACTATAACTGCAGCACTACCGTGCGTGGTCAAAGCGAAGGAGGGTGTACGCCTCGCAGAAACCCGCCGGTCGATCTTTTCATACTTGTATTAAATTTTTTCTCCTACTGGACATTGCGTCGCCATACATTACTTTTCGTGTTATTAAATCAATATTCTACACTAATTAACTTCAAGCCTTTCTCTTTTAGATCCATTCATTTAAAAAATAAAATTCCCAAAACTTTTTTTTTAAAGAATTTTTAAAAAGTAGTCTTAATTTTTACTTCACATTGAATAACTTCGTCATTTATGAAGATAATCTCACAAAACCTTTTTTCCGTGTGTACAGTAATATTATCCGTAACATATACGAAGATTGAAAAAATTGCTTCAAAATTACGGATTTAAAAAAAAAATGTGATTTTCGTAAACTCATGTTTTTCTGAGAAATAAATTAAAAAGTAGTACTTTGTACATTTTTTTATTTCAAAGTACGTTATTTTTGCAAATAGTTGGTGATGTTTGAGAGCATTAACGTAAAAATTATGCCCTTAAAATGAAGGTAATGATCTTTAAAATAATTCAAAATACGCGATTTTACATTTAGCCAAACATACATTGGCGTCGAAAATTAGCTTTGCGCCAATGACTTTTGACCTGTTTCGCCTTATATGCTTGGTTTTTCGTAATATATTATATCAGAACGTTTTCTTTGTTGCTTTAAATATACATTTTCTTAAGTAAAAAAGAATTGTTTTCTGTAAATCATTAGTCGAAATTTTTCAATCGTTACGTATAAGGATTTCTTATAACTATGATAAGTAAACCATCTGAACTAAAAGGATTCATACTTTGCTCTTTTAATATCAGTGATTGAATAAATTAAATACCAAACATCATTTATTTGTCACGATTCGGATTTTTTTTCCAAAATAATAATACTTTGCCTATTTTATGATTTCTTCTAAAATGAATAAATATCGATGCATTTAAATGAAAATGATTTTTAAAAAAGTCATTGATCATTTAGAATCAATGATTAAAAAAATAAAATGCCAAAAACTATATTTCGTTAAAGAATTTTATAGGAAAAAAACAACTTTTTTTTTTTACAAAACAATGATGTTTTGCATATTTTATGATTTTTTCTCATATGAATCAATATCGTTGAAGTGAGTGGGTGATTTTAAAATTCACCCTGTTTGCCTATTCGAGAATTTTTGGTGACGGACCTCGAAATTTTTAACCATTCTCAAGTGACGAGGACGACACCTGAGCTTTCACCCATCTTTAATAATTACCACACCACACCAACGCAAGAACAAATTTCGAAAAAGGGATTTTTTATGACATAGTTAGAGAAATCACTCACATCGCGCACATACACACACACACACAAGTGCTATCGGCCTGAAGGAAACACGAAATTTCCATGGGGATGAAATTATTCACTCAGGAAAAGGAAAGAATTGGAAAGTGAGTGGGTGATTTTTAAATTCGAACTGTTTGCCTATTCAAGGGTTTTTGGTGACGGACCTCGACATTTTCAACCATGCTCAAGTGACGAGGACGACACCTGAGCATTAACCCATCTTTTAGAATTACCACATCACACCAACGCAAGAACAAATTTCGAAAAAGGAAGTTTTTATGACGTAGTTAAAGAAATCACTCACATCGCGCGCATACACACACACACACACAAGTGCTATCGGCCTGAGGGAAACACGAAATTTCCATGGGGATGAAGTTATTCACTCGGTAAAACGAAAGAATTGGAGAGTGAGTGGGTGATTTTTAAATTCGCACTGTTTGCCTATTCGAGGGTTTTTGGTGACGGACCTCGAAATTTTCAACCATGCTCAAGTGACGAGGACGACACATGAGCTTTCACCCACCTTTAATAATTACCACACCACACCAACGCAAGAACAAATTTCGAAAAAGGGAGTTTTTATGAGATTGTTAAAGAAATCACTCACATCGCACGCACGCACACACAAGTGCTATCGGCCTGAGGGAAACACGAAATTTCCATGAGGGTGAAGTTATTCAGTCGGTAAAAGCCCATGCAACGCAGGGCTAAGCGGAGAGGAAAGAAACAAAGAAATAAAAGTAATTTCGGAAAATAATATTGGAAGTGCTGAATTTGTGAAGTTGAGTGAATATTAACGTCCCACTGTTCAGCAACACGAGGCCTTTTGGGGACGGTCCGCGTAATTTTGAACTATGGTCAAGTGACGCGGACGACACACAAAAGTGTTGGCGTCAGAAAGAAAGGAGGAAATTAACATGGGGATTAAGTTATACTCTCGGTATAACTTAATCCCCATGTTAATTTAACATATGCACATATGTATGCACTCGGTAAAAGCCCGTGCAACGCCGGGCCATGAAAGCTAGTCTTACACTATTAAAATTCGAAGGTAAACAAACGTATCTATCTATCTATCTATCTATCTATCTATCTATCTATCTATCTATCTATCTATGTGCGTCTATCTTCTCACGAACCGTACGATGCAGAAAGTTGCGGAAGGTACGAAAGGATCGGGAATTTTCCAGGGAAGCCGTATTGCCCATTTATATTCCGATATCGTAATTAGTTGAAATATATTAATTAAAAACCTTAAAGCACCTAATTGTTTTACTCCTGCCGGTTGCTTACTTGGCGGAACTTCCATTCCGTTTCGGCCGAGCGGTAATCTTACGTTTTCCACCATTTTAAAATTGTCATCCAATTTTCGGTATTGAAATCAGACAAAAAATAACTACAGTATCGGAAAATCATTTATTTCGCCACGATACGGTATAATATTTTTTGAAAAATAACGATATTTTCTATTTTTTTCGAATTTTTTAAAATAGTGTTAAAACTGATTCGTTTTTATGAAATTATTTCTAAATCGTTGCGTATGAATTTCTTTTCGTGTTATTAAATCGATATTCTACACTAATTAACTTCAAGCCTTTCTCTTTTAGATCCATTCATTTAAAAAATAAAATGACCAAAACCTTTTTTTCTGCGATTTCTTAAAAATTACTCGAAATTTTTACTCGACATTGAATAACTTCGTAATTTATTAAAATTATTGCACGAAACATTTTTTCTGTGTGTAAAGCGATATTATCCTTAACATATATGAAGAGTGAAAAAATTGCTTTCAAATTACGGATTTTAAAAAACATTTTGTGATTGTCGTAAACTGCTGTTTTTCTGAGAAATAACTTAAACAGTAGTTTTCGTCTATTTTTTATTTCAAAGTACGTTACTTTTGCAAATAGTTTGTGAAGTTTCAGAGCATTAACTTAAAAATTATGGCCTAAAAATGAAGGTAATAATTTTTAAAATAATTAAAAATACGCAATTTTACATTAAGCCAAACAATTGGCGTCGAAAATTAGCTTTGCGCCAAAGACTTTTGACCTGTTTCGCCGTCGACCGCATCTAACTCAAGGGTTACACTAAAAAATTCTGCCTTAAAGAGGCGGAAATCAGTAACTTTGGTGAAATAAAAAATACTGTAAAAAATATAATTCTGAAACATATATTAGTCTCACACACAGTATTATTTTCTTTTTGAATGATTTTGTGCAGTGAATGTAAATAAATTTCCAGGCTTTTTCATTCTTTTATATTTTTAATCTAACGTTCAAAAACAACGAAATGAAGAAATGAATAGTCCTTTCGATAATTAACGGTGAGAATTTTTGTATTTATTTTTTTAGAAAATGGATTTAAAATAATATATATTTTACGAAACTAAAGCAATATTTATTCCGTTATTCATTACTAGATTAATTATGTAATGACAACACTGTATCATCTGTTTTTTTCTGGATAAAACGAGAGATTATAGTTTTCTGGACTATACTTTACCTACCAGTATATAACGATTCATTGGCAAATGAAAATACCACACAAACCCTTTGTATTATTTTAAGTTCTAAGAAAATAATTATTGTTAAAATAATGAATATGCTTGGTTTTTCGTAATATATTATATCAGAACGTTTTCTTTGTTGCTTTAAATATACATTTTTTTAAGTAAAAATGAATTGTTCTCTGTAAATCATTAATCGAAATTTTTCAATCGTTACGTATAAGGATTTCATATAACTATGATAAGTAAACCATCTGAACTAAAAATATTCATACTTTGCTCTTTTAATATCAGTGATTGAATAAATTAAATACAAAACATCATTTATTTGTCACGATTCGGATTTTTTTTCAAAATAATAATACTTTGCCTATTTTATGATTTCCTCTAAAATGAATAAATATCGATCCATTTAAATGAAAATGATTTTTAAAAAAGTCATTGATCATTTAGAATCAATGATTAAAAAAATAAAATGCCCAAAACCATCTTTCTTTAAAGAATTTTATAGAAAAAACAACTTTTTTCTTTTTGCAAAACAATGTTTTGCATATTTTATGATTTTTTCTCATATGAATCAATATCGTTGCGTTTAAATAAAAATGATTTTTAAAACTTTCAGAATCAGTGATTTAAAAAATAAAAAGCCGAAAACTTATTTGAACGAATTTTAATAAAACACTCAATATACTTAAATCAATTATTTAATAAATCCTTCATTCGTAAAGATAATTGCATGAAATTTTTTTCCGTGTGTCGAACATTTCAAAAAATCCTCACAATTTTACTTCAAGATTTAAAATAGTAGTGAAATTTTGTAATTTTAAAAATTTCTACATCTGTGTCTTTTTTCAACATACAACTATTTTTAAAAAAGCTACATTTTCGTTTCCGGGCCTAAAAAATTGCAACGAATGAATTGAAATGTGAGTGAGGGATTTTTAAAGTCGCACTGTTCACCTACTCCAGAGTTTTTTGGCGACGGACTTCGAAACTTTTAACCACGGTCAAGTAACGAGGACGACCCCTGAGCTTTCACCGAATTCTCCTAATTACCACACCACGCCAAACAAGAACAAATTTCGAAAAAGGGAGTTTTTATGACATAGTTACAGAAATCACTCACACCGCGCGCATACACACACATAAGTGCCATCGTCCTGAAAGATACAGGAAATTCCCATGGGGATAAAGTTATTCCCTCGGTAAAAGCCCGTGAAAAGTTGGGCTAAGCGGAGAGGAAAGAATCAAAGTAATTTCGAAAAATAAAACTGGAAGTGCTGATTTTGTGAAGAGAAGGGAAAACGTTATACGAGAAAGCCATGATGCGCACTCACGGACCATGCACTCACATCGTACGCGTCCTTACAACGAAAAAAAGTGAACAAATTTCGAGAATGGGAAATTTAATGACATTGTTACGGAAATCACTCACATTGCATGCGTACACACACAGAGAAGTGTTGTCGTCATGAGGGAAACAGGATATTCCGGGTGGTGATTAAGTAATTCACTCGGTAAAAACCCGTGCAACGCCGGGCTAAGCGAGGCGGGGAGGGGAGAAATTAAAAAGTGAAACTAATTTCGAAAAATAATATAAAAAGTGCTAATTTATTGAACGGAAGGGAAAATATGTTTTAAACGGAAAAGACCAAGCGACGCCGGGCCATGCACTCACATCATACGTGTACACACCCACACAGAAGTTATGCCGTCATGAGGGATTGAGTGATTTTGGGGTTTATTGGCGCAAGAGCCAATTTCGGCTATACTGCGCCAAACCTTTGTTTTAATATCTGTGGTCTAGACGGGAAGAGAAAGAAAGAATGAATTGAATGACAAGAAAGAGGGTCGAAAATAGAGAAGGATCACTAGGGTACCCCGGGTTCGTGAAGCCCATGTTTACCAAAGACAGTAAACCCCGTGGGAAAAGGAAAAGATCACTAGGGCACCTCGGGATTGTGACACCCGTACTCACCTAAAGAAGGTGATCCCCTGAGGGGAATGGCGTCATGAGGGAAAGAGGAAATTCTCATGGGGATTATGTAATACACTCGGTAAAAGCCCGTGCTACGTCGGGCTTAGCGGAGGGGAAAAAATATAGAAACCAAAGTAATTTCGAAAAAGAATATTGGTCATGCTGATTTTGTGAAGCGAACGGAAAATTTATAAAAGAAGAGAAAGCCCGTGCAACGCCGGGCAATGAAAGCTAGTATATATATATATAATCTCACACTATTAAAATTTGAAGGTAAACAAACGTATCTATCTATCTATCTATCTATCTATCTATCTATCTATCTATCTACCTACCTATCTATCTATCTATCTATCTATCTACCTATCTATCTATCTATCTATCTATCTATCTATGTGCGTCTATCTTCTCACGAACCGTACGATGCAGAAATTTGCGGAAGGTACCAAAACATCGGGAATTTTCCAGGGAAGCCGTATTGCCCATTAATATTCCGATATTGTAATTAGTTGAAATATATTAATTAAAAACCTTAAAACGCCTAATTGTTTTACTCCTGCCGGTTGCTTACTTGGCGGAATTCCATTCCGTTTTGGTCGAGCGGTAATCTTACGTTTTCCACCATTTTAAAATTGTCATCCAATTTTCGGTATTGAAATCAGACAAAAAATAATTACAGTATCGGAAAATCATTTATTTCGCCACGATTCGGTATAATATTTTTTGAAAAATAACGAGATTTTCTATTTTTTTCGAATTTTTTAAAATAGTTTTAAAACTGATTCGTTTTTATTAAAATTATTTCTAAATCGTTGCGTATGAATTTCTTTTCGTGTTATTAAATCGATATTCTACACTAATTAACTTCAAGCCTTTCTCTTTTAAATCCATTTATTTAAAAACTAAAATGACCAAAACCTTTTTTTCTGCGATTTCTTAAAAATTACTCGAAATTTTTACTCGACATTGAATAACTTTGTTATTTATTAAAATTATTGCACGAAACATTTTTTCCGTGTGTAAAGCGATATTATCCTTAATATATACGAAGATTGAAATAATTGCTTTCAAATTACGGATTTTAAAAAACATTTTGTGATTGTCGTAAACTGCTGATTTTCTGAGAAATAAGTTAAACAGTAGTTTTCGTCTATTTTTTATTTCAAAGTACGTTACTTTTGCAAATAGTTTGTGAAGTTTCAGAGCATTAACTTAAAAATAATGGCCTAAAAATGAAGGTAATGATTTTTAAAATAATTAAAAATACGCGATTTTACATTTAGCCAAACAATTGGCGTCGAAAATTAGCTTTGCGCCAAAGACTTTTGACCTGTTTCGCCGTCGACCGCATCTAACTCAAGGGTTACACTAAAAAATTCTGCCTGAAACAGGGGGAAATCAGTAACTTTGGTGGAATAAAAAATACTGTCAAAAACCATAATTCTGAAACATATACTAGTCTCACACACAGTATTATTTTCTTTTTGAATGATTTTGTGCAGTGAATGCAAATAAATTTCCAGGCTTTTTCATTCTTTTATATTTTTAATCTAACGTTCAAAAACAACGAAATAAAGAAATGAATAGTCCTTTCGATAATTAACGGTGAGGATTTTTGTATTTATTTTTTTAGAAAATGGATTTAAAATAATTTATATTTTATGAAACTAAAGCAATATTTATTCCGTTATTCATTACTAGATTAATTATGTAATGACAACACTGTATAATCTGTTTTTTTCTGTATAAAACGAGAGATTATAGTTTTCTGGACTATACTTTCGCTACCAGTATATAACGATTCATTGGCAAATGAAAATACCACACAAACCCTTTGTATTATTTTAAGTTCTAAGAAAATAATTATTGTTAAAATAATGAATATGCTTGGTTTTTCGTAATATATTATATCAGAAAGTTTTCTTTGTTGCTTTAAATATACATTTTTTTAAGTAAAAAAGAATTGTTCTCTGTAAATCATTAATCGAAATTTTTCAATCGTTACGTATAAGGATTTCATATAACTATGATAAGTAAACCATCTGAACTAAAAAGATTCATACTTTGCTCTTTTAATATCAGTGATTGAATAAATTAAATACAAAACATCATTTATTTGTCACGATTCGGATTTTTTTTCAAAATAATAATACTTTGCCTATTTTATGATTTCTTCTAAAATGAATAAATATCGATCCATTTAAATGAAAATGATTTTTAAAAAAGTCATTGATCATTTAGAATCAATGATTAAAAAAATAAAATGCTCAAAACTATCTTTCTTTAAAGAATTTTATAGAAAAAACAACTTTTTTCTTTTTGCAAAACAATGATGTTTTGCATATTTTATGATTTTTTCTCATATGAATCAATATTATTGCGTTTAAATAAAAATGATTTTTAAAACTTTCAGAATCAGTGATTTAAAAAATAAAAAGCCGAAAACTTATTTGAACGAATTTTAATAAAACACTCAAAATACTTAAATCAATTATTTAATAAATTCTTCATTCGTAAAGATAATTGCATGAAACTTTTTTTCCGTGTGTCGAACATTTCAGAAAATCCTCACAATTTTACTTCAAGATTTAAAATAGTAGTGAAATTTTGTAATTTTAAAAATTTTCACATCTCTGTCTTTTTTCAACATACAACTATTTTTAAAAAAGCTACATTTTCGTTTCCGGGCCTGAAAATTGCAACGAAAGAATTGAAATGTGAGTGAGGGATTTTTAAAGTCGCACTGTTCACCTACTCCAGAGGTTTTTGGCGACGGACTTCGAAACTTTCAACCACGGTCAAGTAACGAGGACGACCCCTGAGCTTTCACCGAATTCTCCTAATTACCACACCACGCCAAACAAGAACAAATTTCGAAAAAGGGAGTTTTTATGACATAGTTACAGAAATCACTCACACCGCTTAAACACACACACACATAAGTGCCATCGTCCTGAAAGATACAGGAAATTCCCATGGGGATAAAGTTATTCCCTCGGTAAAAGCCCGTGAAAAGTTGGGCTAAGCGGAGAGGAAAGAATCAAAGTAATTTCGAAAAATAAAACTGGAAGTGCTGATTTTGTGAAGAGAAGGGAAAACGTTATACGAGAAAGCCATGATACGCACTCACGGACCATGCACTCACATCGTACGCGTCCTCACAACGAAACAAAGTGAACAAATTTCGAGAATGGGAAATTTAATGACATTGTTACGGAAATCACTCACATTGCATGCGTACACACACAGAGAAGTGTTGTCGTCCTGAGGGAAACAGGATACTCCGGGTGGTGATTAAGTAATTCACTCGGTAAAAACCCGTGCAACGCCGGGCTAAGCGAGGTGGGGAGGGGAGAAATTAAAAAGTCAAAGTAATTTCGAAAAATAATATAAAAAATGCTTATTTATTGAACGGAAGGGAAAATATGTGAAACGGGAAAGTCCAAGCGATGCCGGGATATGCACTCACATCATACGTGTACACACCCACACAGAAGTTATGCCGTCATGAGGGATTGAGTGATTTTGGTGTTTATTGGCGCAAGAGCCAATTTCGGCTATACTGCGCCAAACCTTTGTTTTAATATCTGTGGTCTAGACGGGAAGAGAAAGAAAGAATGAATTGAATGACAAGAAAGAGGGTCGAAAATAGAGAAGGATCACTAGTGTACCCCGGGTTCGTGAAGCCCATGTTTACCAAAGACAGTAAACCCGGTGGGAAAAGGAAAAGATCACTAGGGCACCTCGGGATTGTGACACCCGTACTCATCTAAAGAAGGTGATCCCCTGAGCGGAATGGCATCATGAGGGAAAGAGGAAATTCTCATGGGGATTATGTAATACACTCGGTAAAAGCCCGTGCTTCTCGGGCTTAGCGGAGGGGAAAAAATATAGAAGCCAAAGTAATTTCGAAAAAGAATATTGGTCATGCTGATTTTGTGAAGCGAACGGA
Organism: Trichonephila clavata; assembly: GCA_019973975.1. NCBI lineage: Eukaryota > Metazoa > Arthropoda > Arachnida > Araneae > Nephilidae > Trichonephila > Trichonephila clavata. The sequence continues at coordinate 117,564 of BMAO01007053.1, read as the reverse complement.
AAATTTATAAAAGTAGAGAAAGCCCGTGCAACGCCAGGCCATGAAAACTAGTATATATATATAATCTTACACTATTAAAATTCGAAGGTAAACAAACGTATATATCTATCTATCTATCTACCTATCTATCTATCTATCTATCTATCTATCTATCTATGTGTGTCTATCTTCTCACGAACCGTACGATGCAGAAATTTGCGGAAGGTACCAAAAGATCGGGAATTTTCCAGGGAAGCCGTATTGCCCATTTATATTCCGATATTGTAATTAGTTGAAATATATTAATTAAAAACCTTAAAACGCCTAATTGTTTTACTCCTGCCGGTTGCTTACTTGGCGGAACTTCCATTCCGTTTCGGCCGAGCGGTAATCTTACGTTTTCCACCATTTTAAAATTGTCATCCAATTTTCGGTTTTGAAATCAGACAAAAAATAATTACAGTATCGGAAAATCATTTATTTCGCCACGATACGGTATAATATTTTTTGAAAAATAACGATATTTTCTATTTTTTTCGAATTTTTCAAAATAGTGTTAAAACTGATTCGGTTTTATGAAAAAATTTTCTAAATCGTTGCGTATGAATTTCTTTTCGTGTTATTAAATCGATATTCTACACTAATTAACTTCAAGCCTTTCTCTTTTAAATCCATTTATTTAAAAAATAAAATGACCAAAACTTTTTTTCTGCGATTTCTTAAAATTTACTCGAAATTTTTACTCTTCATTGAATAACTTCGTTATTTATTAAAATTATTGCACGAAACATTTTTTCCTTGTGTAAAGCGATATTATCCTTAACATATACGAAGATTGAAAAAATAGCTTTAAAATTACGGATTTTAAAAAACATTTTGTGATTTTCGTAAACTGCTGTTTTTCTGAGAAATAACTTAAACAGTAGTTTTCGTCTATTTTTTATTTCAAAGTACGTTACTTTTGCAAATAGTTTGTGAAGTTTCAGAGCATTAACTTAAAAATTATGGCCTAAAAATGAAGGTAATGATTTTTAAAATAATTAAAAATACGCGATTTTACATTTAGCCAAACAATTGGCGTCGAAAATTAGCTTTGCGCCAAAGACATTTGACCTGTTTCGCCGTCGACCGCATGCATCTATTTCAAGGGTTACACTAAAAAATTCTGCCTTAAAAAGGGAGAAATCAGTAACTTTGGTGGAATAAAAAATACTGTAAAAAAATATAATTCTGAAACATATATTAGTCTCACACACAGTATTATTTTCTTTTTGAATGATTTTGTGCATTGAATGTAAATAAATTTCCAGGCTTTTTCATTCTTTTATATTTTTAATCTAACGTTCAAAAACAACGAAATGAAGAAATGAATAGTCCTTTCGATAATTAACGGTGAGAATTTTTGTATTTATTTTTTTAGAAAATGGATTTAAAATAATATATATTTTACGAAACTAATGCAATATTTATTCCGTTATTCATTACTAGATTAATTATGTGATGACAACACTGTATAATCTGTTTTTTTCTGGATAAAACGAGAGGTTATAGTTTCCTGGACTATACTTTAGCTACCAGTATATAACGATTCATTGGCAAATGAAAATACCACACATACACACAAACCCTTTGTATTATTTTAAGTTCTAAGAAAATAATTATTGTTAAAATAATGAATATGCTTGGTTTTTCATAATATATTATATCACAACGTTTTCTTTGTTGCTTTAAATATACATTTTTTTAAGTAAAAAAGAATTGTTCTCTGTAAATCATTAATCGAAATTTTTCAATCGTTACGTATAAGGTTTTAATATAACTATGATAAGTAAACCATCTGAACTAAAAAGATTAATACTTTGCTCTTTTAATATCAGTGATCGAATAAATTAAATACAAAACATCATTTATTTGTCACGATTCAGATTTTTTTTTCAAAATAATAGTACTTTGCCTATTTTATGATTTCTTGTAAAATGAATAAATATCGATCCATTTAAATGAAAATGATTTTTAAAAAAGTCATTGATCGTTTAGAATCAATGATTAAATAAATAAAATGCCCAAAACTATCTTTCTTTAAAGAATTTTATAGAAAAAACAACTTTTTTCTTTTTGCAAAACAATGATGTTTTGCATATTTTATGATTTTTTCTCATATGAATCAATATCGTTGTGTTTAAATAAAAATGATTTTTAAAACTTTCAGAATCAGTGCTTTAAAAAATAAAAAGGCGAAAACTTATTTGAACGAATTTTAATAAAGCATTCAAAATACTTAAATCAATCATTTAATAAATTCTTCATTCGTAAAGATAATTGCATGAAACTTTTTTTCCGTGTGTCGAACATTTCAAAAAATCCTCACAATTTTACTTCAAGATTTAAAATAGTAGTGAAATTTTGTAATTTTAAAAATTTCTACATCTCTGTCTTTTTTCAACATACAACTATTTTTAAAAAAGCTACATTTTCGTTTCCGGGCCTAAAAAACTGCAAGGAAAGAATTGAAATGTGAGTGAGGGATTTTTAAAGTCGCACAGTTCACCTACTCCAGAGTTTTTTGGCGACGGACTTCGAAACTTTCAACCACGGTCAAGTAACGAGGACGACCCCTGAGCTTTCACCGAATTCTCCTAATTACCACACCACGCCAAACAAGAACAAATTTCGAAAAAGGGAGTTTTTATGAAATAGTTACAGAAATCACTCACACCGCGCGCATACACACACACATAAGTGCCATCGTCCTGAAAGATACAGGAAATTCCCATGGGGATAAAGTTATTCCCTCGGTAAAAGCCCGTGAAAATTTGGGCTAAGCGGAGCGGAAAGAATCAAAGTAATTTCGAAAAATAAAACTGGAAGTGCTGATTTTGTGAAGAGAAGTTAAAACGTTATACGAGAAAGCCATGATACGAACTCACCGACCATGCATTCACATCGTACGCGTCTTCACAACGAAAAAAAGTGAACAAATTTCGAGAATGGGAAATTTAATGACATTGTTACGTAAATCACTCACATTGCATGCGTACAGAAACAGAGAAGTGTCGTCGTCCTGAGGGAAACAAGATATTCCGGGTGGTGATTAAGTAATTCACTCGGTAAAAACCCGTGCAACGCCGGGCTAAGCGAGGCGGGGAGGGGAGAAATTAAAAAGTCAAACTAATTTCGAAAAATAATATAATAAGTGCTGATTTATTGAACGGAAGGGAAAATATATTAAACGGGAAAGTCCAAGCGATGCCGGGATATGCACTCACATCAACCGTGTACACACCCACACAGAAGTTATGCCGTCATGAGGGATTGAGTGATTTTGGGGTTTATTGGCGCAAGAGCCAATTTCGGCTATACTGCGCCAAACCTTTGTTTTAATATCTGTGGTCTAGACGGGAAGAGAAAGAAAGAATGAATTGAATGACAAGAAAGAGGGTCGAAAATAGAGAAGGATCACTAGGGTACCCCGGGTTCGTGAAGCCCATGTTTACCAAAGACAGTAAACCCCGTGGGAAAAGGAAAAGATCACTAGGGCACCTCGGGATTGTGAAACCCGTACTCATGTAAAGAAGGTGATCCCCTGAGGGGAATTGCGTCATGAGGGAAAGAGGAAATTCTCATGGGGATTATGTAATACACTCGGTAAAAGCCCGTGCTTCTCGGGCTTAGCGGAGGGGAAAAAATATAGAAGCCAAAGTAATTTCGAAAAAGAATATTGGTCATGCTGATTTTGTGAAGCGAACGGAAAATTTATAAAAGTAGAGAAAGCAGGTACAACGCCGTTCCATGAAAGCTAGTATATATATATAATCTTACACTATTAAAATTCGAAGGTAAACAAGCGTATTTATCTATCTATCTATCTATCTATCTATCTATCTATCTGTCTATCTATCTATCTATTTATCTATCTATCTATCTATCTATCTATCTATCTATCTATGTGCGTCTATCTTCTCACGAAACATACGATGCAGAAAGTCGCGGAAGGTACCAAAAGATCGCGAATTTTCCAGGGAAGCCGTATTGCCCATTTATATTCCGATATTGTAATTAGTTGAAATATATTAATTAAAAACCTTAAAACGCCTAATTGTTTTACTCCTGCGGGTTGCTTACTTGGCGGCTTTCCCATTCCGTTTCGGCCGAGCGGTAATCTTACGTTTTCCACCATTTTAAAATTGTCATCCAATTTTCGGTATCAAATCAGACAAAAAATAATTACAGTATCGGAAAATCATTTATTTCGCCTTGATACGGTATAATATTTTTTAAAAAATAACGATATTTTCTTTTTTTTTTGAATTTTTTAAAATAGTGTTAAAACTGATTCCTTTTTATGAAAATTATTTCTAAATCGTTGCGTATGAATTTCTTTTCGTGTTAATAAATCGATATTCTACACTAATTAACTTCAAGCCTTTCTCTTTTAGTACCATTGCTTTAAAAAGTAAAATGACCAAGAACTATTTTTCTGCGATTTTTTAAAAATACCTCGAAATATTTACTCGACATTGAATAACTTCGTTATTTATTAAAATTATTGCAGGTAACCTTTTTTCCGTGTGTAAATCAATATTATCCGTAACATATAAGAAGATTGAAAAAATTGCTTGAAATTTACGGATTTTAAAAAACATTTTTTGATTTTCGTAAACTGCTGTTTTTCTGAGAAATAACTTAAACAGTAGTTTCCGTCTATTTTTTATTTCAAAGTACGTTACTTTTGCAAATAGTTTGTGAAGTTTCAGAGCATTAACGTAAAAATTATGTCCTAAAAATGAAGGTAATGACTTTTAAAATAATTAAAAATACGCGATTTTACATTTAGACAAACAATTGGCGTCGAAAATTAGCTTTGCGCCAAAGACTTTTGACCGGTTTCGCCGTCGACCGCATCTAACTCAAGGGTTGCACTAAAAAATTCTGCCTTAAACAGGGGGAAATCAGTAACTTTGGTGGAATAAAAAATACTGTAAAAAATATAATTCTGAAACATATTATAGTCTCACACACAGTATTATTTTCCTTTTGAATGATTTTGTGCAGTGAATGTAAATAAATTTCCAGGCTTTTTCATTCTTTTATATTTTTAATCTAACGTTCAAAAACAACGAAATGAAGAAATGAATAGTCCTTTCGATAATTAACAATGAGAATTTTTGTATTTATTTTTTTAGAAAATGGATTTAAAATAATATATATTTTACGAAACTAAAGCAATATTTTTTCCGTTATTCATTACTAGATTAATTATGTAATGACAACACTGTATCATCTGTTTTTTTCTGGATAAAACGAGAGATTATAGTTTTCTGGACTATACTTTACCTACCAGTATATAACGATTCATTGGCAAATGAAAATACCACACAAACCCTTTGTATTATTTTAAGCTCTAAGAAAATAATTATTGTTAAAATAATGAATATGCTTGGGTTTTCGTAATATATTATATCAGAACGTTTTCTATGTTGCTTTAAATATACATTTTTTTAAGCAAAAAATAATTGTTCTCTGTAAATCATTAATCGAAATTTTTCAATCGTTATGTATAAGGATTTCATATAACTATGATAATTAAGCCATCTGAACTAAAAAGATTCATACTTTGCTCTTTTAATATCAGTGGTTGAATAAATTAAATACAAAACATCATTTATTTGTCAAGATTCGGATTTTTTTTCAAAATAATAATACTTTGCCTACTTGATGATTTCTTCTAAAATGAATAAATATCGATGCATTTAAATGAAAATAATTTTTAAAAAAGTCATTGATCATTTAGAATCAATGATTAAAAAAATAAATGCCCAGAACTATCTTTCTTTAAAGAATTTTATAGAAAAAACAACTTTTTTCTTTTTGCAAAACAATGATGTTTTGCATATTTTATGATTTTTTCTCATATTATTCAATATCGTTGCGTTTAAATAAAAATGATTTTTAAAACTTTCAGAATCAGTGATTTAAAAAATAAAAAGCCGAAAACTTATTTGAACGAATTTTAATAAAACACTGAATACACTTAAATCAATCATTTAATAAATTCTTCATTCGTAAAGATAATTGCATGAAACTTTTTTTCCGTGTGTCGAACATTTCAAAAAATCCTCACAATTTTACTTCAAGATTTAAAATAGTAGTGAAATTTTGTAATTTTAAAAATTTCTACTTCTCTGTGTTTTTTCAACATACAACTATTTTTAAAAAAGCTACATTTTCGTTTCCGGGGCCTAAAAAATTGCAACGAAAGAATTGAAATGTGAGTGAGGGATTTTTAAAGTCGCACTGTTCACCTACTCCAGAGTTTTTTGGCAACGGATTTCGAAATTTTCAACCACGGTCAAGTAACGAATACGACCCCTGAGCTTTCACCCAATTCTATTAATTACCACACCACCCTAAACAAGAACAAATTTCGAAAAAGGGAGTTTTTATGACATGGTTACAGAAATCACTCACACCGCGCGCATACACAAACACATAAGTGCCATCGTCCTGAAAGATACAGGAAATTCCCATGGGGATAAAGTTATTCCCTCGGTAAAAGTACGTGAAACGCTGGGCTAAGCGGAGAGAAAAGAATCAAAGTAATTTCGAAAAATAAAATTGAAAGTGCTGATTTTGTGAAGAGAAGGGAAAACGTTATACGAGAAAGCCATGATACGCACTCACGGACCATGCACTCACATCGTACGCGTCCTCACAACGAAAAAAAGTGAACAAATTTCGAGAATGGGAAATTTAATGACATTGTTACGGAAATCACTCACATTGCATGCGTACACACACAGAGAAGTGTTATCGTCCTGAGGGAAACAGGATATTCCGGGTGGTGATTAAGTAATTCACTCGGTAAAAACCCGTGCAACGCCGGACTAAGCGAGGCGGGGAGGGGAATAATTAAAAAGTCAAACTAATTTCGAAAAATAATATAAAAAGTGCTGATTTATTGAAGGGAAGGGAAAATATGTTAAACGGGAAGGTCCAAGCGATGCCGGGCCATGCACTCACATCAACGTGTACACACCTACACAGAATTTGTGCCGTCATGAGGGATTGAGTGATTTTGGGGTTTATTGGCGCAAGAGCCAATTTCGGCTATACTACGCCAAACTTTGTTTTAATATCTGTGGTCTAGACGGGAAGAGAAAGAAAGAATGAATTGAATGACAGAAAGAGGGTCGAAAAAAGAGAAGGATCACTAGGGTACCTCGGGTTCGTGAAACCCATGTTTACCAAAGAAAGTAAACCCCGTGGGAAAAGGAAAAGATCACTAGCGCACCTCGGGATTGTGACACCCGTACTCACCTAAAGAAGATGAGCCCCTGAGGGGAATGGCATCATGAGGAAAGAGGAAATTCTCATGGGGATTACGTAATACACTCGGTAAAAGCCCGTGCTACGTCGGGCTTAGCGGAGGGGAAAAAATATAGAAGCCAAAGTAATTTCGAAAAAGAATATTGGTCATGCTGATTTTGTGAAGCGAACGGAAAATTTATAAAAGTAGAGAAAGCCCGTGGAACGCCGGGCCATGAAAGATAGTATACATATCTAATCTTACAGTATTAAAATTCGAAGGTAAACAAACGTATCTATCTATCTATCTATCTATCTACGTATGTATGTGCGTCTATCTTCTCACGAACCGTACGATGTAGAAAGTCGCGGCAGGTACCAAAAGATCGGGAATTTTCCAGTCAAGCCATATTGCCCATTTATTCCGATATTGTAATTAGTTGAAATATATTAATTAAAAACCTTAAAACGCCTAATTGTTTTACTCCTGCCAGTTGCTTACTTGGTGGAACTTCCATTCCGTTTCGGCCGAGCGGTAATCTTACGTTTTCCACCATTTTAAATTGTCATCCAATTTTCGGTATTGAAATCAGACAAAAAATAATTACAGTATCGGAAAATCATTTATTTCGCCTTGATACGGTATAATATTTTTTGAAAAATAACGATATTTTCTTTTTTTTTTGAATTTTTTAAAATAGTGTTAAAACTGATTCCTTTTTATGAAAATTATTTCTAAATCGTTGCGTATGAATTTCTTTTCGTGCTAATAAATCGATATTCTACACTAATTAACTTCAAGCCTTTCTCTTTTAGTTCCATTGCTTTAAAAAGTAAAATGACCAAAATATTTTTCTGCGATTTCTTAAATATAACTCGAAATTTTTACTCGACATTGAATAACTTCGTTATTTATTAAAATTATTGCACGTAACCTTTTTTCCGTGTGTAAAGCAATATTATCCGTAACATATACGAAGATTGAAAAAATTGCTTGAAAATTACGGATTTTAAAAAACATTTTTTGATTTTCGTAAACTGCTGTTTTTCTGAGAAATAACTTAAACAGTAGTTTCCGTCTATTTTTTATTTCAAAGTACGTTACTTTTGCAAATAGTTTGTGAAGTTTCAGAGCATTAACGTAAAAATTATGTCCTAAAAATGAAGGTAATGACTTTTAAAATAATTAAAAATACGCGATTTTACATTTAGCCAAACAATTGGCGTCGAAAATTAGCTTTGCGCCAAAGACTTTTGACCGGTTTCGCCGTCGACCGCATCTAACTCAAGGGTTGCACTAAAAAATTCTGCCTTAAACAGGGGAAATCAGTAACTTTGGTGGAATAAAAAATACTGTAAAAAATATAATTCTGAAACATATTATAGTCTCACACACAGTATTATTTTCTTTTTGAATGATTTTGTGCAGTGAATGTAAATAAATTTCCAGGCTTTTTCATTCTTTTATATTTTTAATCTAACGTTCAAAAACAACGAAATGAAGAAATGAATAGTCCTTTCGATAATTAACAATGAGAATTTTTGTATTTATTTTTTTAGAAAATGGATTTAAAATAATATATATTTTACGAAACTAAAGCAATATTTTTTCCGTTATTCATTACTAGATTAATTATGTAATGACAACACTGTATAATCTGTTTTTTTCTGGATAAAACGAGAGATTATAGTTTTCTGGACTATACTTTAGCTACCAGTATATAACGATTCATTGGCAAATGAAAATACCACACAAACCCTTTGTATTATTTTAAGCTCTAAGAAAATAATTATTGTTAAAATAATGAATATGCTTGGGTTTTCGTAATATATTATATCAGAACGTTTTCTATGTTGCTTTAAATATACATTTTTTTAAGCAAAAAATAATTGTTCTCTGTAAATCATTAATCGAAATTTTTCAATCGTTATGTATAAGGATTTCATATAACTATGATAATTAAGCCATCTGAACTAAAAAGATTCATACTTTGCTCTTTTAATATCAGTGGTTGAATAAATTAAATACAAAACATCATTTATTTGTCACGATTCGGATTTTTTTTCAAAATAATAATACTTTGCCTACTTTATGATTTCTTCTAAAATGAATAAATATCGATGCATTTAAATGAAAATATTTTTAAAAAAGTCATTGATCATTTAGAATCAATGATTAAAAAAATAAATGCCCAAAACTATCTTTCTTTAAAAATTTTATAGAAAAAACAACTTTTTTCTTTTTGCAAAACAATGATGTTTTGCATATGTTATGATTTTTTCTCATATTATCAATATCGTTGCGTTTAAATAAAAATGATTTTTAAAACTTTCAGAATCAGTGATTTAAAAAATAAAAAGCCGAAAACTTATTTGAACGAATTTTAATAAAACACTGAATACACTTAAATCAATCATTTAATAAATTCTTCATTCGTAAAGATAATTGCATGAAACTTTTTTTCCGTGTGTCGAACATTTCAAAAAATCCTCACAATTTTACTTCAAGATTTAAAATAGTAGTGAAATTTTGTAATTTTAAAAATTTCTACTTCTCTGTGTTTTTTCAACATACAACTATTTTTAAAAAAGCTACATTTTCGTTTCCGGGGCCTAAAAAATTGCAACGAAAGAATTGAAATGTGAGTGAGGGATTTTTAAAGTCGCACTGTTCACCTACTCCAGAGTTTTTTGGCAACGGATTTCGAAATTTTCAACCACGGTCAAGTAACGAATACGACCCCTGAGCTTTCACCGAATTCTCCTAATTACCACACCACCCTAAACAAGAACAAATTTCGAAAAAGGGAGTTTTTATGACATGGTTACAGAAATCACTCACACCGCGCGCATACACAAACACATAAGTGCCATCGTCCTGAAAGATACAGGAAATTCCCATGGGGATAAAGTTATTCCCTCGGTAAAAGTACGTGAAACGCTGGGCTAAGCGGAGAGAAAAGAATCAAAGTAATTTCGAAAAATAAAATTGAAAGTGCTGATTTTGTGAAGAGAAGGGAAAACGTTATACGAGAAAGCCATGATACGCACTCACGGACCATGCACTCACATCGTACGCGTCCTCACAACGAAAAAAAGTGAACAAATTTCGAGAATGGGAAATTTAATGACATTGTTACGGAAATCACTCACATTGCATGCGTACACACACAGAGAAGTGTTATCGTCCTGAGGGAAACAGGATATTCCGGGTGGTGATTAAGTAATTCACTCGGTAAAAACCCGTGCAACGCCGGACTAAGCGAGGCGGGGAGGGGAATAATTAAAAAGTCAAACTAATTTCGAAAAATAATATAAAAAGTGCTGATTTATTGAAGGGAAGGGAAAATGTGTTAAACGGGAAGGTCCAAGCGATGCCGGGCCATGCACTCACATCAAACGTGTACACACCTACACAGAATTTGTGCCGTCATGAGGGATTGAGTGCTTTTGGGGTTTATTGGCGCAAGAGCCAATTTCGGCTATACTACGCCAAACATTTGTTTTAATATCTGTGGTCTAGACGGGAAGAGAAAGAAAGAATGAATTGAATGACAGAAAGAGGGTCGAAAAAAGAGAAGAATCACTAGGGTACCTCGGGTTTGTGAAACCCATGTTTACCAAAGAAAGTAAACCCCGTGGGAAAAGGAAAAGATCACTAGCGCACCTCGGGATTGTGACACCCGTACTCACCTAAAGAAGATGAGCCCCTGAGGGGAATGGCATCATGAGGGAAAGAGGAAATTCTCATGGGGATTACGTAATACACTTGGTAAAAGCCCGTGCTACGTCGGGCTTAGCGGAGGGGAAAAAATATAGAAGCCAAAGTAATTTCGAAAAAGAATATTGGTCATGCTGATTTTGTGAAGCGAACGGAAAATTTATAAAAGTAGAGAAAGCCCGTGGAACGCCGGGCCATGAAAGATAGTATACATATCTAATCTTACACTATTAAAATTCGAAGGTAAACAAACGTATCTATCTATCTATCTATCTATCTATCTATCTATCTATCTACGTATGTATGTGCGTCTATCTTCTCACGAACCGTACGATGTAGAAAGTCGCGGCAGGTACCAAACGATCGGGAATTTTCCAGTCAAGCCATATTGCCCATTTATATTCCGATATTGTAATTAGTTGAAATATATTAATTAAAAACCTTAAAACGCCTAATTGTTTTACTCCTGCCAGTTGCTTACTTGGTGGAACTTCCATTCCGTTTAGGCCGAGCGGTAATCTTACGTTTTCCACCATTTTAAATTGTCATCCAATTTTCGGTATTGAAATCAGACAAAAAATAATTACAGTATCGGAAAATCATTTATTTCGCCTTGATACGGTATAATATTTTTTGAAAAATAACGATATTTTCATTTTTTTTTTGAATTTTTTAAAATAGTGTTAAAACTGATTCCTTTTTATGAAAATTATTTCTAAATCGTTGCGTATGAATTTCTTTTCGTGCTAATAAATCGATATTCTACACTAATTAACTTCAAGCCTTTCTCTTTTAGTTCCATTGCTTTAAAAAGTAAAATGACCAAAAATTATTTTTCTGCGATTTCTTAAATATAACTCGAAATTTTTACTCGACATTAAATAACTTCGTTATTTATTAAAATTATTGCACGTAACCTTTTTTCCGTGTGTAAAGCAATATTATCCGTAACATATACGAAGATTGAAAAAATTGCTTGAAAAGTACGGATTTTAAAAAACATTTTTTGATTTTCGTAAACTGCTGTTTTTCTGAGAAATAACTTAAACAGTAGTTTTCGTCTACTTTTTATTTCAAAGTACGTTACTTTTGCAAATAGCTTGTGAAGTTTCAGAGCATTAACTTAAAAATTATGCCCTAAAAATGAAGGTAATGACTTTTAAAATAATTAAAAATACGCGATTTTACATTTAGCCAAACAATTGGCGTTGAAAATTTGCTTTGCGCCAAAGACTTTTAACCGGTTTCGCCGTCGACCGCATCTAACTTAAGGGTTGCACTAAAAAATTCTGCCTTAAACAGGGGGAAATCAGTAACTTTGGTGGAATAAAAAATACTGTAAAAAATATAATTCTGAAACATATATTAGTCTCACACACAGTATTATTTTCTTTTTGAATGATTTTGTGCAATGAATGTAAATAAATTTTAAGGCTTTTTCATTCTTATATATTTTTAATCTAACGTTTAAAAACAACGAAATGAAGAAATGAATAGTCCTTTCGATAATTAAGAATGAGAATTTTTGTATTTATTTTTTTAGAAAATGGATTTAAAATAATATATATTTTACGAAACTAAAGCAATATTTTTTCCGTTATTCATTACTAGATTAATTATGTAATGACAACACTGTATAATCTCTTTTTTTTCTGGATAAAACGAGAGATTATAGTTTTCTGGACTATACTTTAGCTACCAGTATATAACGATTCATTGCCAAATGAAAATACCACACATACACACAAACCCTTTGTATTATTTTAAGCTCTAAAAAAATAATTATTGTTAAAATAATGAATATGCTTGGTTTTCCGTAATATATTATATCAGAACGTTTTCTTTGTTGCTTTAAATATACATTTTTTTAAGTAAAAAAGAATTGTTCTCTGTAAATCATTAATCGAAATTTTTCAATCGTTATGTATAAGGATTTCAAATAACTATGATAAGTAAACCATCTGAACTAAAAAGATTAATACTTTGCTCTTTTAATATCAGTGATTGAATAAATTAAATACAAAACATCAATTATTTGTCATGATTCGGATTTTTTTTCAAAATAATAATACTTTGCCTTTTTTATGATTTCTTCTAAAATGAATAAATATCGATGCATTTAAATGAAAATATTTTTAAAAAAGTCATTGATCATTTAGAATGAATGATTAAAAAAATAAAATGCCCAAAACTATCTTTCTTTAAAAAATTTTATAGAAAAAAACAACTTTTTTCTTTTTGCAAAACAATGATGTTTTGCATATGTTATGATTTTTTCTCATATGAATCAATATCGTTGCGTTTAAATAAAAATGATTTTTAAAACTTTCAGAATCAGTAATTTAAAAAATAAAAAGCCGAAAACTTATTTGGACGAATTTTAATAAAACACTCAAAATACTTAAATCAATCATTTAATAAATTCTTCATTCGTAAATATAATTGCATGAAACTTTTTTTCCGTGTGTCGAACATTTAAAAAAATCCTCACAATTTTACTTCAAGATTTAAAATAGTAGTGAAATTTTGTAATTTTAAAAATTTCTACTTCTCTGTGTTTTTTCAACATACAACTATTTTTAAAAAAGCTATATTTTCGTTTCTGGGGACTAAATAATTGCAACGAAAGAATTGAAAAGTGAGTGAGTGATTTATAAATTCGCACTTTTCGCCTATTCGAGCGTTTTTAGCGACGGACCTCGAAATTTACAACCTTGGTCAAGTGACGAGGACGACACCTAAGCTTTTACCCACCTCTCCTAAGTACCACACCACACCAACGCAAGAACAAATTTTGAAAAAGGGAGTTTTAATGTCATATTTAAAGAAAAATCACTCACATCGCGCATACACACACATAAGTGCTATCGTCCTGAGGGAAACTGGAAATTCCCATGGTGATTATCAGTTATTCACTGGTAAAAGCCCGTGTAACGCTGGGCTAAGCGGAGAGGAAAGAAACAAAGAAGTAAAAGTAATTTCGAGAAATAATAATGGAAGTGCTGATTTTGTGAAGAGAAGGGAAAATGTTAAACGAGAAAGCCATGACACGCACTCACGGGCTATACACTGACATCGTACGCGTCACACCGACACAAAAGTGCTGGCGTCAGAAAGAATGGAGGAAATTAACATGGAGATTAAGTTATACTCTCGGTAAAAGCCCGTGCAACGCCGGCCCGGGTCAGCTAGTATATATATATATATATAACACATGTGTGTATCCTGATTTAAAAATAATCATTTCTTAATTCTGGCTCAGTGAACAGGTCGTGGTGGCCTAGTAGTCATGGTCACCGACTCATAGTGTTCTGTTGTGCCATAGGTTGAATTTCTTATGTTAATGAATTTCATTTGGTTGAGTCCACACTTAAACGAAGTTTTGAGAGGGGGCCGTAGTTTTAGAAAATAAAACAACTCAAAAAATTTCATCATTAATAAAACAATCTGTCTCAGGGAACTGAGATTCTTCTGACGAGATTCAAGTTAACTCAAAGGATTCTTTGAGTCTTTTTTTTAAAATAATACTGAGGGGAGAATATTTTCCATTCGTGCATGCTTTGTTAACATTTTCGGACTGCTTTTCTCCTTATGAGTATGGGTCATGTCTTCGAAAATTTTTAAATAAAAAGATTAAATACATTTATTTTGAGAAACACTTTTTAATTAGTTTATCTGGAACTGTTTTTGTTTTTGGTCTTTGGGAGCAGTACTTGCGATAAGTGACCTTTGAAATCTTCAGATACTCACCTCAAAAGATAAAAGAATGCATATCAGAAGCTCTTCAGATTCCATCCTCCCAACACAGGTAAGTGCAATTTTTTTTCATTCGATTTCAGCTTTAAGTAAAAATTAAATTAGAGAAGGATGACAATGTCTGTTTAGTAAGTCATTTATTCGGAATCTTATGTGCAATATTTGTTATTCATGATTTCCTTACAGACTATAAAAACAATTAATTCTGACAACAATATTTCAGTTATACCGAAAGTTGTTCACACTTTATGCAAACGATTTTGTAATTCATTTTCTCGTTTGCATTTTGAGGTAAAATTTTGGTAACTTCAGATTAATCGTCTGCTAAGTTTTTTTTTTATTGGAATGTAAAGTAAATGATTTATTTTAAAAATGGCTCATTAAAATGATATATGGCTCGAAGACTACGTAACTACGCTTTCCAAGGAGAAATATTCGTATCAAAAAATTAAAAAGTGGTATGAAACTCTCAGTTATTGTATTTCAATCAAAGGTATTAATAATATATTGAATTTAAAAGGGAAAAAGAGTCTAACAGAGAGAAACTTTAAATGTAAACATGACCACGAAACTTCATCCTAAGAATGATGAAACGCCGACAAATATCAAGAAAGTGAAATTTCTGATCCTAAAAGAAAATCCGCTGACTGAAAGATTCATTGTATCAAAACTAGGAACGTCTTCCGGAACTGTAATTAAAATCATTCCTAAAGATTTAAAGTTTAGAAAAATGTTTAAACTTTATGTACGTCTCCTTTTTTTAAAACATATTGCTGAAAGGAAAGCAAATTGTAGAAAATTATGTAAAAAACACCTAGCTACAGTAAAATGGAAATATGTTGTAACACTCGATGAGATATGGGTATATTTAAGTGAATGTAGTAAAAGAAAATCAATATTTTCTATTGCTCAAATTACGGGAATGACCTTACAAAAGGACTTCGTCAGTATACAGTAAAGTTCAGAAAGGGATTTATGATAGTTGCAAGATTTTCTAACAACGGCAAATTAAAAATCAAAAAAGAATTGAGTAAATCGAAAATTAACTACTATCAGTAGAATATTTTAGAACCAATTTTTGAAGAAGAAATTCCAACTTTATATGGAAAGGACATTAATAAAGTTGAGCTTCATATGGACAAAGCCTCTAGTTACACGTCAAAGTCAACTGTCGTTTATTTAGCAAAGAAAGAATCAGAAACAGGAATGAAATTTACCCCATTTCATGAAATACGTGTAAATTACCGTACGATTCTGTAATGGACTTTAGTGCTTTCGATTTATTAAAACGAACCTTTTGAAAACGGCATCCAAGAACTCTGAACGGACTTCGGAGGAATGGCGTATACTCTGCATGACAATACAAAGAAAAAGTTTACTTTCATGAAAAATTCGAGTTAGGGTTATTGTTAAAAATCATGGCTATCCCAGACAGAAGGAAATTTCCATCAAAAATACTGTTTTTGGTGATAATATTCAAAATTGTTTCCATAAAGTGCGAACGACCTTCTGTATTTATTTAACATATATCATTGATTTTCTTATATATATTTAATGTACAATGGAATCTCACCTGAAAGAATGACAATTTGTAAACTGTGCAGACCGTACATAAACTGAGAAGTTATGAAGCTGTTACTCGTGTTAGAAATTATACTATTATCCAGAGTTACATCTGTAAGAAGACATATAAGAATATTCTGGAAAACTTTGGCAGCTCGAAGATTTGCGCACTTAACAAATACCAGATTTTTTTTATATATTGCAGTCTTATTTTTAAAAAATGATTTCAGAGGGCTTATCAAATGCCGTTCGTTGCCAAATGACAAGTACCGTTTCCAAACTGAAAGTTGTGAATAGCTTTATCCTTCTTTTTTCTTGCATAATATATCTTCCGATTTTTATTCCCTTATGTTATTAGCTTTAATTCCTAACGAACTAAATACATCTGTTGAGCTTAATTGTGAATTGGAATTATTAATTGTGAATGGGAATCATTGTTCTTTAATAACTAGTTTATTTTGTAGAATTTCTCAATTGAAACGAATTCAATGGTCATTTTCTCCTTGTTTAAGAGCTCGAGTGGTCGTGATTATATCATGTCATGAGTCGGAGTGCCTTGTATAAGGGCGGGTGCACGTTCAATTATTTCAAGCTAAAATTCCACATGTTGTTGTGGTGTGGAAATTTGGAGAGTGGGATGCCAGTACTTTTGGCTTCTTCATCATTCGATAGACAATCTCCTTGTTAATTCATTGGAACAAAAAAAAAAGCATGATGTAATTTAAATGAGAAACAAACAAAAAGTTCTTTCTCTTGTCGTTAGACGAGGAGTGTTGGAAAAATGTCTCTCGACATTTGAATGATGGGTATTTATTTATGTCAAGATAAATTACCTTAAATGTCCCATTGAAATTTAACAGACCAAGGTAATTTTAAAATACACGCAACTCTTTTTTTACATTTCTTAGAAAACCGTGCAAAAATACATGCGGCCTATCTTAAATTCGGGTTCCACAACTTTAAAAAATCGTGCGAGATGAAAAATCTCGAAAAAGTTTCCTAAAAAATGTTAGATTGAAATCTATATTACTTATTTATAAAACAAAAACCATTCATTTTTATTACAAAAAAAGTTTTAAGAAATTGAAATTAGTGTACAGTGAAAATTCAGTCTACAAGTACATACAACATAAAAAATCTAAATTGAATTTAGGGAAAAAATACTGTAACTTACAAGTATTCATAGCTTCTTGATAACAAGCTGTCGTGCCCCTGTCCTATCTTGGACTGGGTTCACATTGCCCGGCGCGCCTGGTGTGGAAAGAAACATATCATCACCAACAAAAGCCATAACAATAATTATTTATTGTAGACAGACAAATACAATTAACAAGCACAAGTTCAAACTATAAGTCGAAACCCTGGAGTGATTATCTAATCCCTAGATTAATCCTGGTACTCAAATCTAACATTCAATTCTAACCTTCAAATCTAATATTCCCTACTAAGTAATCTCAGCTAACAGAATTGACAAAGGAGACGAACCCTTACTAACGTCAGGTCTAATCTAATCTCTTTGATTCCTTCAATGATTAATAATATCAAATACTATCCAATACGCGCTAAGCTCGCTGAAGAGATCCGTAGACGATACTTACATTTAATTTGGCAATTCCTTCTCCTTCTCTTTCTTACTAAATCTAGACTTTATATAGTCGAATTCATTAGCATAACACTATCTCGTGTTTTTCCCGAGGAGGCTGTGAAATAGAATAATTGCTGGCCCCAAAGTTACCCAAGAGGGTTAATAGAAGATTGACGCGGATAGACCCGTCACAGCCCCCCTCAAGAAAAAAACGGGATTTATAAAAGGGTCTCAATGGACCGATATAAATTACGTTGAAAATTTTAAGTTTTAACTTATCTAGGCATCCTAAATTTTAGTTTAGCAAAAACTTTTATAGAACAATACGCTAAAGAAACACTCAAAACTACTAGCTCAAAATTTATAGTCACTCCTAGGTTTTAACTTTTACATTCACTATATAAGGTGTACACCATTTGGGCGAGGACCAAGGAAAAACCTCCCACTGGAGAGAAAAACCCGGCCGTACACAGCCCGTAATCTTAGATATTGTAAAGACACCTCCTGGGTTGCATAATTTTTATCTTCAACATCAAATTTTCAAAACATCAGGGTCAGCCACCCTCAAATGAGAACTGGATGAGTGGACGTACAAAAAAATTTTTGAACACTTTAGACACACAACATTGAATCCACACATACTTAAATTGTCAAATACTTTACAAATTTTATCTGGGATTCTAAAAATAAAACTCCCATTCCAATCGCGTAGCGCTGTTAGTGTTATGGTTAAATTCCTTTCTCTACGCCGCGAGTCCCAAAAACCAGATATATACTAATATACAATTCAACATGTTTATATATACACAATTATATACAATTTTCAAAATATTCAATATAAACAAACAATAGAATGAATTCTCGCACATTTAGCCGAGCCTTTAAGGTAAACAAATGTAAACATACATACGCTTTCCACAATTTAGAATATATTTAAATATACAAAAGGTCATTTCACTCAACGTAGTGAGACTTTTGCATTAGACAACATTATTAACGAAACGAGACTTGCTTCTTGCAAAAATTCAACCGACTGCCTGTCATTAAAAATATAAATGAAACAATACAACCTGGCTAATATCTTGCTTCTCTTCTTTCTTTAATGTCTCCTATCTGCACCTCCAATGACGTAGGCTTTCTGCTGGGTTGACTCCCGCCTGGCTCCTGGCAGTCTGGTCTATAGTCTCGGCAACTCCTCAAGTTGTAGTTGTGACCTCGTCCTTCTTGGTCTCTTCTAGATGGGGTGAATCTTTCATGGCTAGGCAAAGATCCTATTGGTGATCTTGATCTGGTTTTCCCATATATTTCTCCGCCGACCTTGGAACTCCTGAAGTTGGACCTTTTCTGTTGGCGATCCCTCTCTGGAACTTGTCTACTGCAGCAATCGTCGACTTTTTTTCCCTTCCTTATTTGCACATTCGACGAGATGGAGGACGGGAGTCTTCGTTTGTAAACCTCTCTGTGTATATGTGCTTTTTTTCTCCTTGGCTCCTCTGGAAGTGATTCTGTTCTGCTCTTGCCTCTTCTGGAGTGCTGAGTTTTCACAAATTTTTTCTGCCTCACCTGTGATATCGAGTCAGTTAAAGTCCTCTTGCACCGACCCTTAGTCAGCTCGTGTCCGCTCCTTTTTGTCTCTCTAAGATTACTTTTATTTCCTACTCTACCTTTTTCCTGTTTTCCACCAAACTCATTATTCTTAGAACTTTGTGACCTATCTAACCCATATCTACCATCCTCAAAACTACTCGACTGATACTCGGATCCTCCACTAATTGACGAATATACCTCCACTAAACCTTCATCACTTTTTCTCTGATGGTAAATTCGAACCTGATCTATATTGACTGTAGTTCTTCTACCTGCCTTCCAAATTATACATTATTGTTTTTAAGGGAACTTGGTACCACAAAAATGACTTATTTATCGTTTTTTTATTTTTATTTAGTTATATGTTTTGAACGATTACCTTTCGATTGATATATCATTTTTGTATGCCTGAAAATTAGAAGTTGGAAAAAATGTCATTTGAAAAATGTAAACAAACAAATTTAAAAATTCGACCACGCCCCCTTTTTAGAGGTGTCAGTGATTTTATACTAATTTTTATCAACCACTTTTCAAAAATAAATTTTACTTTGTTTTAACCATAACTGCAACGCTTTATCGTACCTTTTAGTGACTACAACTTTTATTACAAGCTATTTGTTGTTGTTTTGGAGCTTCTTTCGGTTGTTTTGCTGTTATCGTGCTAGTTTTATTTACGTTTTACATTGAAAAAAAAACAGTCTTTTTTAAGACTTTTACTGATTGCTGTCTTTTAAAGAATGTTGCTGAAACTGCTGAGATTTCAATATTATCTTTCCTATTATTATCTCTTGAAGATTTCTCTTAAAAATGCCACGAGTTAAACGAAGAAATCATTCTGCTCAAATGAACAGCAAACGTTGGTGTAGTGATGCTGTGAATACATGTGTCACAGAAGAAAACAAATTAGTTCCTAACATCAGAATTGAGCAGTTTTCTTATCCTGAAAAAACTGAACATTCTGAAATTGGAAATTTCATTATTGTGAATTTTGAGCAAATCAGCAAAATGTTTATGAAACTAAAATGCCCTGACTGTGACAAGCAAACTCTGAAGCTTGCTCTTGGAAACAAGGTAGGATTTTCCTACGTGTTAAATTTAACTTGCAATTCTTGTGCTGAAAAAGTTTATGCTGTAGAAACGTCTAATGAAAGGCAGTT
The DNA here is from genome assembly GCA_019973975.1 of Trichonephila clavata. Classification (NCBI taxonomy): domain Eukaryota; kingdom Metazoa; phylum Arthropoda; class Arachnida; order Araneae; family Nephilidae; genus Trichonephila; species Trichonephila clavata. Next base: position 96,911 of record BMAO01007053.1, on the reverse strand, counting down.
CCTGATATTAATTTACGTGTCACACAAGGATTCTCTAATATTGGAAAAGGTTACTCTGCAGTTGAAAAATTTTGCATGACAGTAAATATATATCCTTTTTCCTCGAGAACTTATAGCAAATGTACTAAACTTCTTCACAAAGCCTGTGGTATTGCTGCAGAGAATTTGCTGAAAGAAGTACACAGTGAAGTGAGAAATGCTTACGAAGCACCAACTGATGTTCCTGTTGTGGATATAAGTGTTTCATTTTTAATGGTTAGCTGGTTGACGCGTGGACATACATCTTTGATTGGCATAGATTGTGTTATTGATATACTTACAGGCTATGTAATTGATTTTGAAGTCATGTGCAAGGTATGTCGCAATTGTTCTGTAGCAAAAAGAGAACTTGGAGAGTCAAGTGCAGAATATAACATTTGGTTTGAAGGACACAGGAAGGATTGTGATGTTAATCATTCCGGCTCATCAACTTCGATGGAAATGGAGGCTGCATTGATCCTCTGGGAAAGATCACAAGCGTTGGGATTTCGTTATTGCACTTTATTGTCTGATGGGGATTGTAAAACCTTCAACTATTTAACAGAAAAAAGTGTGTATGGGGATAAGACTGAGATAAAAAAAGAGGAGTGCATTAATCATGTCAGCAAAAGGTTGGACACTGGTCTACGAAATGCTGTCAAGGAATCGAGAGCCCGTGGAATTTCATTAGGAGGAAAAGGCCACGGCACATTAAAAGAGTCAACAATTAAAAAATTAACTTTGTACTACCAAAAGGCTATACTAAAAAACAAAGGGAATGTTCCCGCCATGAAAAAAGCAATATATGCTACTTTATATCACAGCATTTCGACAGACCAAAAGCCTCATCATTCGAAATGTCCAATCGGTGCAGACTCATGGTGTTTTTACCAGTCCGCAAAAGCAAAAGGACAAAATCCAGGTCTGCATAAACAACATGTTGGGACTCCAATTAATGAAAGTTTTTTGCCACATATCCTTTCTGTTTATCAACGGCTTGCTTCAAATGAACTTTTGAAAAGGTGTATTAATTGCGGAACCCAAAACGCTAATGAAAGCTTGCACAACATGATTTGGTCAAAGTGTCCAAAGGAGATATTCGTGTCCAAAGACAGAGTTACACATTCCGTAATGGAAGCAATTTGTGAATTTGTAAATATGTGAACGCGTAAATATGTTTTCCGTATTCCAAGATGTCCAGCCATAGGCTTATCATTAAATTCGTGCATTATCGCACCTCGCATCGATTTTGGAATATATACTCTCATTTCTCCGAGAGAGGATGCGTACTTCGCATAAAATAACAATCCTTCAATAAGTTTAAAATCCTGGGACCAGTTCCCACAGACCCCCGCATTTACTCAACTGTCATCGGGGTTTTGCAAGTAGCGATAAATATGACCCTGCTCGGGGTCCTGCTTTTGTTCAGCTATCAATTGTTCCCTTGACGAAAGTACCAAATCTCCAATTACTGCACAAATTATATTGCTATCCTCAAAATTTTCCACGATTTTTGTATTTAAAAGATCAATTTTTAAATTCCCCTCAACGATTTTTAATTCTTCGATTTGCGAATTCGGAATCGCTAAAGACTTTTCCTCGAAATTCATAGTAATCTTCGCGTTTCTTATAAAATCGATGCCTAAAATGCATGGATATTAAAGATCTGCCAGTATGTGAAAATCCAATTTTTTTGTGAATTCTCTGATTGGAATTTCTAATTCTATTGTTCCTACATTGTTGCAACAGGCTCCCTGAGCCGTTATAACTTTTGCGTTTGATTTTTTTATTGGCTTATAAGAAAAATATGCCCTATACGTTTCTTCAGAGATAAACGACTTCTCGGCTCCAGTATCCCATAATGCCTTAGTAAAGATGTCGTTCACTAAAATTGGCACATACGGGAGTTCTACAGGGGACATCCTTAAAGCAGAAACCCTTATAGGAGGTTTCTCATCAACATGCGATCGATCTTGATTTCGAATGCTTAAAAAGTTTAAATTTTTATGACTACCCCTATTCCATCGATTATTCGACCCCGTTCAAAATTATCACTCGGACCCCTATTTCAATATTGATCTCTTCTATTACGACTTTCGAATCCGCGATCATTCCTATCAATACGGTTCCTGTTCTCGAACCCTTGATTACCATAGTTCCCCTGAGGTCTCGTCCCCTAGGAAGTTCTATAACCCTGCCTCCTGTCATTTTGAAGTTCGACTACCCCAGTATCTCTCCAATTTTTATTAGTACGACCCTCGTTAGACCTCCTACTCGCATCACAAGCTCGTCTTTCACTATTATTATTGCTCGAACCCGGATTGTCTCTCCTCAAATATCTGTCCTCATACTTGGATATCATCTGAAGCAACTGTAATTGAGTAGTTGGATTTCTAATCTCAATATATTCCATTAATTGCGGTTCCAAACGGGCAACAATATGTTCGATCAAACTCTCTTCCGACATATTTAATCCCAATTTTTTATGTATTTTGAGAATCTCGTATATAAAGTCCGACGGAGCCTGACCGTGACCCTGATACGACGAATAGAACTTGACTTGCAATTCAGTCTTATTTCTAACCGCTGGGAAATTTGCCATCAAAGCCTCTTTCAATTGCGCGAAATCCGCAGCAGTCCCTTTCAGTATCGAAGATCCAAAGATTTCGTACCAGTCCAAGGACAAACTCGTTGGGTGCCATTGTTGTGCCCCTGTCCTATCTTGGACTGGGTTCACATTGCCCGGGGCGTCTCTAAGTGTGGAAGGAAACATATCATCCCCAACGAAAGCCATAATTACAAATATTCATTAAGAACACACAAATAACAACTACAAGTTCAAACTACAAGTAGAAACCCTGGAGTGATTATCTAATCCCTATATTAATCCTGATACTCAAATCTAACATTCAATTCTAACCTTTAAATCTAATATTCCCTACTAAGTAATCTCAGCTATCAGAATTGACAAAGGAGACGAACCCTTACTAACGTCAGGTCGGTACTAAATCTAATCTCTTTGATTCCTTCAATGATTAATAATATCAAATACTATCCAATGCTCGCTGAAGAGATCCGTAGATGATACTTATATTTAATTTGGCAGTTCCTTCTCCCTCTCTTTCTTACTAAATCTAGACTTTATATAGTCGAATTCATTAGCATAACACTATCTCGTGTTTTTCCCGAGGAGGCTGTGAAATAGAATAATTGCTGGCCCCAAAGTTACCCAAGAGGGTTAATAGAAGATTGACGCGGATAGACCCATCACAATGTACTCAAAAAGGTTGATCTGTAGGTGGCACAGTCTATAAAAGACGAAATATTTTTTGCCATTTATTTTTATTTAACAGATATACATCATAGTGTTCAACAAACTTTGAAATATCCAAATTACTATGAAGCCAATAATATTGAAGAGTAATTATAAATTTATCATTTTTTGAGTATCTGGGTGTCCAAATCGTTCATGAGCATTTTGTAAAATATTTCTTTTTAGTGAAAAAAAGAACAGCTATTTTTAACAGGTTTTTCTTTTTAAGGATAAGGACATCATTAATTTTCTTGTATTTAGAATTATTTAGATTGTTGTATAGAGTGCTGGATATATTGAGTTATAGGATGTCTTGATAATACACTATCTGGCCAAAAGTATCCGGACTCCCAGTGGTATGGACTTAGAGCGTCCTGAGGCACATATTAATATGATGTTGGTCCCTCTTTTGCATGGATGGCAGCCTGAACACGTTTGGAAAGACTTTCCACCAATTTTTGATAGGTGACCATAGGGATTGCCTTCCAGGCGTCCATCACAGCTGAAGTGAGTGCTTGCAGTGAGGATGGTCGATTTGGCTGGCTACGTAATCTGCGCTCTAATTCATCCCAAAGGTGTTCTATGGGATTTAGATTGGGGCTCTGAGAAGGCCAGTCCAGTTTTTGAACACCCATTTCGTCAAACCACGTCTGTGGAAACCTCGATGTGTGAATGGAGCAGTTATTCTGCTGGAAGAGAAATGGGCCTTCCGAGAATTATTACCATATAGTTGGGATTTCAGCATTGTCCAGAATGTCCACATACATCTCAAAGTTCATGTTAGTAGTATACGTTTGCACGATTTTGAAACAGTGTCCATTAAAACAATTTCCAGTAAAACACCACACGATATGAAAACAATTCCCCACGAAAACACCGCATGATTAAATCGCCGACTTGTTTTGGGAAAAATGAAGTTAAAAATACGAAAGCGATAGGTTTTTATATAAATTTCACTGCTTATATCTCAACAACTTCAGAAGTTTTTATGTTGAGGCTTTAACGTATATCTTTTTCAAAAAATTGAAAAATTTGTCATTTAAGAGTTCTTAGAGGCTTTAAAACATGAATGATGAGTCTGTGATTAAAGCATTATTAGCTTAAATCGGCACGTCAAGTTGAGTTAACAATGTTTTAGTTTCAGTTATCAGTTCTATTCTCGTTGTGAGAATTAAACAAACAAACTAGAGATGAGGTAAAAATTCTGATCGAGGTCAGTGAAGTGATGTAGAATCTTGAAATGGAGTGTGGCGTAATTCATTTCTCGCAAAGGTGAAGGTTGAAAAGCATTGCGCAAGAAGCACGTGGCAGTTACTTTGGGCGCGTGATCTAAAAGCAGATGCATGATCTGAAAGCCGAAAGTGGTTATTACTTTTCTCAGGATGAGTTTAGAAAAATAAAAGATAATTTCCGGTACAAAACATCATTAACGTTGCAGGTGTCAAAGGAAAGGGCAAAATATATTAGTGTCTAATTTTGTACTCTCATTCATAGAATTAATTTTATAATATCAAATCACATTGAGGTAATTCAAAATGAGATTGATATAAACAATAGCACATGCTTTCTTTCAACCCACTTACCATTGCGCCTACATGCATCGGATCTGAGGTCTCAGTTCATACCAAGAGAAACATCCCCAGACCATAATTCCACCTCCTGTAGGCATAATGCATTCTGGTAAAAAAGCGTTCTCCAGGCATGCGCTAAGCCCAGACAATACCATCCGACTAGTAGACATTGAACCTTGAATCATCACTCTAGAGAATATTTCCACTCTACTACTGTCTAATTTCGAATGTCTTGCACCAGCTCAATGTACCTTAGTAATCAAAAGCTTATGGATGGCAGAACGACCTTGGAGACCAAATGTGCTTCCTTGAGAATGGTAATTATAGAAGTAACAGTCCCGAATGCTTGTAAGAACTCTTGAAGTATGTGAGGCTTCGGTTTTTAAAATTTTCCCGAATTTCTTTAGACTGCACTCGTCGGTCTCTCTTAGTTTCGTGGGTCTGTCGGGTGGAAGCACATTCTGACAATCATCACTCGCCGTCCATTTTTTAGTAATAAAAGCTACTGTCGATTTGTAATGTTTAACTCACTAGATATGCTACTTAAGAATAGGACATTTCTATGATATCCAACAATTACACCCTTCTTGAAGTCAGAAAGCTTTGAATTTCGTGTCATCTTGCATACGATTAATGCCAATGCTGTTTCTTTCAGACAATTAAATTGCAGAAGGCTTAACGTAGATCAGGACCTGAATATCTCATTTGCATTGGTATCCAAATACTTATTGGTAGATAGGGTAATTCTTGATATCCTGCTACACAAAATTTAAGTTTACGGGAAAATTTATTGCATGCTGAATGTCAGAATCATGAGTAAAAATAAATAAATAAATAAAAATATAAAAAAATAAATAAAATGTTGTTTTATTTTTGTAGCAAACTTAAAGCCCACAGGAATTAAATCAGCTGTTAACAGCTGAACTTGACATTTGACTTGATCATTATCAACCTCATTATAAGCTGTCATAAATTCGATTAAATCGTCATTTAAGGTCCATTGGCGCAACTGTTTGAAATGAAAAAATAATACAACCTTTAATCGTAGACTTTCTCCAGCTCCCACAATAGTCAAATTTCTTTCTGCATCTGTGTATAAAATACAATGCTCAAAAAATTAGGGAAGTACATGGATTTAACGAAATTACGCAAATCTCTTTCTTCTGATACCAAGTGTAAAACAAAGCAACCATAATCTAAAGCAGTGATTTCCAAAGTGGACTCCCAAGGGTTGACGACGACTTGCAAGGGACCTATGACAGCATCTCTTCTGGATTTATTTTTATTGTATTTCCATGGATATTGAAATATTTCTGGTTTATGTGTTGACACTTTTTTCCAACTTTCTCCCATTCCTACACAACAGACAGTGTTTCTAAGCCCCAGGTGTCTGGTGTCATATATCAAAGGGATGGGAGCTTTTGTGGCTCAGTCCCTACAGTAGATGCTTCATTTTACTCTACTTTAAAAGAAACGGTTGCGATTTCTATCCAAAAACTCATTTTCAAAGAAATTGTCCAGCTGAAATAAGCACACAGTTCCATCTTTTACAATTGACTCGCTTCAAATAACCACAGGTAATTATGTTTTTAATTATTTTGTAGTTTTTAATAGTTATATTTTAAGATTTCAAAGACAAAAGTTTGGGTTTCTCTTTAAATAAATCAAATATATTGTCGACCTGATAAATCATAACTTCGAAAGAAATGAGTAACAGAGACAAATAAGTGCAACTCAATCGGCTCGACTCTTCAATTTATAGACAAAACAGATAATAAAGTGATTGCACCTTGTAGAGGTGCGCTTTTTCTTTGGATTTACATGAGAAATAAAAATGCGTGCTAAAGCTGACACAATACATAGGCTTTCAAAAAAATCTGTGTAACTGATTATTTTCAACAAATTTCTGTAAGTACAATTGATTATTTCAAACATGCGAGAGTTAAACGTTTTCAATTAAGAATTTTCATTTTACATAGCTTCAAATTTTAAAAAAAATACCCGTGTGTGTGTGTGTGTGGCTAAGGTACTTATATATAATTTATTTATAGCCTGATGCTGCCAGAATTTCGAATTAAATTACATTTCTTAGTATTAAAGGACAAAATATGAAATGTCTGATCTGGTGGTTGTCCTTCATTAGGTTGGTTGGGTTAAATTTTTGGCACTAAGATATACTGTGTCAAACACTAAGTCCCTTATCGGGAGGTACTACTGTATTTTTACCATATTAAGATAAAGTGTGAAGGAATATCTTATTGTATTTGCTTTTATGAAAAAAAACCAACCTATAAAAATACAATACTTTGTCTAATGGAATCTGTATATATACACGTAATTAATTCAGATTAATGAATAACGATTTTAACTGAAAGGCTTACCGAGTTAAATGAAAACTAAGCTATTTTATTGTTAGTGAAACTATTTTGCATATATATGTCAATCGTTATACTTAACAGTATATGGACTGTAAAATCTTTTCTTTGGATTTAATTGAAATAATATTGTTGACACTAATCTTTTCTCGTAAGAGAACTTCCCCTTTTAGAACGAGACGTTGCATAACCATCATTACTGTTCTCAGTATTAAAAAAATTTCAGTTTATTTGTCTGTTGCTTATAGTAAATTTCATCCCCCCCCCTGAATCATTAAATGTGAAATTAATATAAAACACCCTGAAGTGCCGCTGAATTAGGGATACCTACCTAGAAACGAGTTGGGTCTCATCTGGCCTTGATAACGGCTGTCACACGACAAGGCATAGGTTCAACAAGTTTCTGGAAATGTTACACGAGAATGACTTGCCAAATATTGGCTAAAGCTGTCCATAATTCAGTAAGGTTCGCTGGTGCTGTGTGATGGTCTTTCACGCCTTGTTCCAAAACATCCCAAAGAGGAGTCCCTATAAGTCAGGGCTTCTAGGTGGCTAATTTACGACAGAAAAGTCAGAGGAAGGTTCATCCAACCAGCCAGTAGCCTACCGGGACTTGTGAGAGGTACAGTAGCCTTTCTAGAAAACTCCATTGCCGTGCGGTTACAGAACAGCATAAACGGATGGAGATGATTACACAGCAACTCTACGTACCGAATTGCATTGACGGACACGCACCAAAAATCCCAAACAGTGCCACTAATAAACATCCCAGACCATGACTGAGCCACCATGTCCTGGTACAGTTCCAACCTGGCATGCAGGATCCTGACGACACATTCTCAGCTTCCCGTCGACGTTAAATACTTAAAATCGAGTCTCATCACTCCAAGCTACTCGTTTCCAGTCCTCTTCACTCCAGTCTCTGTACTATCTTGCCCAAGTAAGACGTGCTGCCCAATAGCAAGCATTGAGCAATGATACTCTCGTAGGTCAACGGTTGCCGAAACCAATACGGTGAAGCGAGCGTTTCACAGTCCGTTTACTGACTGTGCGACTGGCACAGTCATTCAACTGGTTGGTAATTTGAGCTTATGTTTGGCAACTTCTGCGCCGTCTCTCACCACGCAAAGTCAAGCCTAATGGACCTTTGCAGTTTGCCCAATCGCTATTTTTTTGTCCACCATCCATGTATTCTTGGTATACTCTTGACGCTCTCGACCTTGAAAATCCTAGCTGTCTGACGATTTTGGAAATTGAATGGCCCATGCGTCGCGCACCTACGATTTGTCCGTGATCACAAAAACGTCTATATCAAGCAGTTTACCCATACTGGCAATTCCAACAACTAATTCTGAACAATCACAGTACGCGCTATATATGCAGTTACCACAGCGCCCTCACTTACGCAGAAATGATGCGCAGAGCTACACAATTTGCATAGCCGCAGCTATCCCTAATTCAGTGGCACTTCAGTGTATGTATTTGGAGATGTTTTCTCCTTTTTTTATACATCAAGTGAAAAATTTTGTAATCATTTTGTTATTATTAGTACATTTTTACTAGTCATTGTGTTATCGTTGAATCAAGTATAAGGCATTTTTTAAAAAAATTCTTCCTGAATATTCAAAGTTTGCATTAGATTAGTAATTAATGTATTATTTCAATGTTTTCTTTTTTTAAAAGAGAGATGAATTTAGTAACATTATTTTGTTATTATTTTAAATATATTTTTTACTGATTGCATGTATTATAATAAATTTTGATTTAAGTATTAAAAATATTTCAAAATGACAAAATATATTTTTTTAGGAAGCTAAAAAACAGAATTTTATTGAACTGAGAAATATAATGTATTTATTATTGTTACTTAAGTATCGCTGTCTACTCTTTGAGTATTTCTTTTTAGTGTTAGATTTTTTTAAGATGAATTACTATGGTCATTAATTTCTAGTGCTATATTTATGAGATTTGAGAAAGTATTTTTTCTTTGGGAGCTGTATAAGTAAAACATCTTTTATAAATTCAAATTTATGAAAATCCATGCAATATTTTGTGCGCGCTGTATACAGATTTATATGTGGGTTTGTTGGAAAAAAAGTTAAATGTTATATTTTCAGACAGCATAGTTTTCGTTTGAAAAATCTACTTTGTTATAATGTATTATCATGTAATCACCATTTCCAAATATATATAAGTATACGTAAATACAGTGTTCCAATGAAAGTAAAACACAGGGGCTTCTTATTGTTTGTTTTAAATTTACGATAGGATTTTGAAAAATCTCATCAAATTCTTACAAAATCATAACGATTTTTTAAGTATCTTTGATTGGATGTGGCTTTTGATGAAATGCTCTGATATGCAAAAGAACTGGCCGGCGAGACTAACTTTGACTTTGAGAGGATCTCTGCTAACTTTGACATGACGCAGCCACATCACTGAATTCGACGAAGAAATATTAATTTTGATTATATGAAGCGCAAAATGATCCAGTGGATGACCCTGAATTAAAATTCAAAATAGTTTTTTATTTTTGCACAATTGATCAAATAATTGATACTTTGAACTTTTAATTAAATGAGTACCCACAGCCATTGTTTTAAATTTTTATACAATATATATGATTTAAAAGAAACCCTTAAAAATTTATTGACTAAAAACTTTAAAAATTAAGAAATAATTTTGGCCGATAAAGAATCAGTGGGTATTAACACTCTTGATCTTGAAAATGAGGTAGTGTGTCAGTTTCTATTTTATTTGGCAAAAAAGAAAAACCAATTGAAGTTACAAAACTTATTTCAACTTTAGAATTTTCGCCAAATTTTGCTTCTGCATTAAAATTTTTGCTTTCTTTGTAAATAAGTGTAGCAAACGGATAGACGAGTTCTTCAATATTAAAATTTATAAACAAATTCTTACCATTTACTACTCTAAGAGATTAAATGGTTCAGCTATATTGGCTATCGAACATGAATTAACTGAGCAAATCGATTTTAAGAAATTGATCAGAGAGATTTTAGAATTATACACAGAAATATATTAATATATATATATTACATTGTCTTTCTGTTCGTACTCAGATTTTGTAGGTGTGTATCTAAGAACAATTTATCTTTTTGAATAGTGTATTTTTTATTTTGAGAAGAGGGGTGGCATTATATGCATTTTTGTCTCAGGTGGCAAAACTTCTCGAGCCGACCTTGTTAGATGTTTAAATATAAAATAAAGTTATACAACCAGAATATTTTTTTTACCATGCCCCTAATTTGAATAACTAAATTTTTTCACAGGTAACTAATTGTAAACAAGGCCGAATCTAAAAAGATATGTACAGTGTGGATTTATGAAGTTTAGTTTTTTATTGAGTCTTTGTCGGACAAAAGATCCAAGTTGGAGGATCATTTTAGAAGATGTTATCCTGATAAAATAAGTCAAGATTAGAAGTACTTTCACAGATTCAAAGACGCTACCTTTTAGCAACAGGACGAAGGATTGCAATCTAAACAATCCGAAGTAGGCTTCATGCGAGTAATCAGTATGCACTAAGTCATACAGATGTACGTACGTACGCCATATTCCGTTGACAGCAAGGCACCGTACGTTCCGAAGAAAGTGGACTGCTGAACATCGAGATTGGAATCAAGTGCCATTTACGGACGAGTCATGGTTCAGTTTAGTGTGGGACACGAAACATGTTTTGGTAAGGTGAGAAAGGAACACTCCAAATTACCTCATAACCGTTCAGGAAATATCCGAGTACAGACTAGATGTTTTGATGGTATGGGCTAGAATCAGCATAGTTAGATGTACTGGCTTTAATTCGGAATGAACTTAAAGATATGTAGACGAGTTTCTGAGGTACCATGACGCACCATACGCTGAAGCTATTGGTGATTATTTTCTGTTAATGCAGAATAATGCTAGACCTCATACCGTTCGTCTTGTGGAGAGCTTTTTTAAAGCCAAAAAAATGCAGCACATAGAGTGGTCAGCATTCTCTCCTGATTTTATTCCGATTGAGGATGTTTGGAACACATTCGCACGACGATTTTCTGCAGCAACAAAGCCTCCTGTATCTGTCCAAGACTTGGTGATCGCACTTCGTTAAAAGTGGAACTGTATTCCCCCAAGTCTCATCGATAGCCTCGTCGCATACATGCAAAACAGGTGTCTTAAGTAGTTCGAGAGACCACACACGATCTTAAACATCCTGTATCATTTCCAAGTATATAATCAGTTTTTTATTACTTAAATCTGACCAAATTGTTGCCCTTAAACATCACTTCATGTCCTTTATACCTTTCCAAAGAATTAAAGTTCCCATTCAGTTGTTTTTTGCTTCTTTTTTTATCTGTGTTATATTTTTGTTACACTTGTGTATTCTCCATTTTATGTCCATGCATGGCTATCGAGCAAAATTCACTTTTTTGCTTGCTCCCTCATTCTTTTTGAGCAGTGTATATTTAAACACTTGCACTATGTAGTACATTTTTAAATGCTACTGTAATACCCTGTTCAAGTGGCTGAATCAACAAGGTGGTATTAGGGGATAAAAACAGCATTTGAATATTTGGATCTTGGCCTTGATGAAATTACGATTCCTACAAAATTGCCTTTTTAATTGTAAAAGAATGATCATCAACGCAAATTATACTGTACATTTCCCCATCGAATAAAAAAAATTTAATTTGAACATCAACTTTAGAACTTGATTGAAATTATTTATCCTACGAACTGAACACTTCAGCACAAAATACAATTGGGATAATAGCCTCCATATCCCTCAAAAAATAATTACTGTACTAAAGTACAATTATTCTGAAGACCGAAATGCCAGCTGAAGCACAAAAAAATAATGAAAAGATTTATTATAAAATTCGGGTATTCCCAGTAATTCCAGAATACAAAGCAAATAAGGCATGAAGTAGACACACCAGAAATTAGATTTAAAAAAATTAGTGGGATTCGTGCTAGAACTAAAAATTTGTGTAAAGAAGATGAACCGTGTTATTTTAAAATCGTGTAAGAAAGAAGTTAATTTTTTAACTGAATATTTCAATAACTATAGGTATGAACGATTCTGAAAAATTCAAAATTGCAGAAAACAATAGGATGTTAAATTTAATACTAAAATTTGAAAAAGGCAATTTAAGATAAAGTTAAGATAATCTATATTATTTATGGATGTGAGCATTTTAATACAAATAGAATTTTTCTTTATCAAAACACGCAAAAATAATCAAGATTTTCTTTAACCTCCTTTAATTATATAGCAATTCCATGGCACTGTGATATTCGATATTTTACTTTTATTCTATTGCTTTTTTAACCGAAACAAATTTTATTAAAAATATATCATACAAAAATCAGGATATTCTACCAGTTTTAAATAAAATGAATTCACATTGAAGAAAAAAATAGGCTTTCCCCCGTATGAAATTTGAATCGCCAGACTTATGAATAAGAGAGAGAGAGAGAGTTTCCCAATAAATATATCAAAACAAACAATGCAATCAACTTTTACGAAGATAAAGTTTTCTTTCTAATATTATGAAAGCAAGATAAAAAAAATGAGAAAAGTCTCCTTTACCAGTCGTCTGTTCGAAAAATAAGGACTCAAACAAGATAAAATAAGGTAAACCAGTTCATATGACATTCGGTGCGATTAAGGAGATTCAAATTTACTTTCAACTTGAATAGTTTAAAAGTTTACTGTGTTGATTGAGTTTTGAATATTGTATTTAGTTTCAAGTCAATGAATTGTCGTATAATAAATTCTTCCGAAAATACAAACTGACCATGACTGGGGTAAACTTTCGAACTCGAACAAGAACAGCGCATGTGCTGATATCTTACTGATTACGTGAGTGATAGTGAATCCCATTTATAACGCCTTATTATTTAGAAATATAATTTTAATTTAAAACCCCTCGTTTCAACTTGCTTATCGCCCGCCATCAAGTTCTCGATACAGCAACTTGACTTATGAAATTAGTATAAATTCATTAATCAACGAAATTATTGAAATTAAATATTGTTGCAAGAAATCTTCATTATAATTATTTTTCTTTGTTTGTCATTAAATTACTGATACTTAAGAAAAAGAAATAGAACAAAAAAATTCAATTAAAGAGTAAAATGGTATATATATATAAAGGAAGATTAGTGATTTTAATTCTAATATTAAATAAAGAGACATATTTATTTCTTAAAGTCGAATCGAAACTGGGGACCTCATAAATATTAAATTGATAGAAAAATTAGTATTTGTGCAAAAAAATTTAAGTAATCAACAAATATTTAACGGAAAGAATCTGTGCAGACTCAATATTCTTTTCATTGATAATGTAGTCAACACTGGAATTTTCTGTTGCAAATACTACCGTATTTTTTACTTGAATGTTGCGTATTGTTCTTAACACGAAGGCTCAGTGGCTAAAACTCAGTTTAAAGGAGCGAAATTCATTTTTTATCACAGAAATATTTATTTTTACTAGACTATACAACAACAAGACAATGCTTCATAAACCTCAAATTCTTTTTCATAACTTGCGAAACACCATCCACCAACGACTGTGTGTGTAATTCAGAATTTCATTATCAACTTCTGGAATACACATTGTATTTTCTAATTGATTGATTGACTCTCAATACCTCCAGTTTCGTTATGGTACTTTTCAGTTATTCAAATATATAAAAGCTCAAGCAAACTCAGTCCTAACATGTGATTAGATGATCGTCAAGACTTTAAAATTCTCACATCTCAGGATTTTAACTATATTTTTGCTCTTTTTCGATCTATATTCCACTAATCCCTGTTCAGGTGCCATTTTTTTTAAATACAGAAACATTTATTTTCACTAATGATCTCAAGCAAAGGATATACATGCTTACAGGAGAGAAAGAAAAAAAATACAACCTTCTTCTAAGTACTTCGCCTCCAGTTTTCAAGCACTGCTTGACACTCTGGTGGTTTTGGCTATCTGAGCAAAATGGTAAGAATTATATCAGTCATTCACCGAAAGGCCTTACCGAGTATAGACGGAGTACGTGCTCGTTAAATCAGTGGGTCCGAAAGTCTTGTGGGCGAGGCAATGGCAACTTTCATTCCTTCCCCCTGCGGGAAGGACACGACAACAACAACAACAACAACCGAAAGGCCTTATTTCTAATAGTTCCGTTATTTCTTTTCGTAATGTCGCACAAATATTTTAAGCGTATTGTAAAATTTATTTTTTCAGACTTAACATTTGAATAAACATTGTGCCTATCATTATAATAATCAATACTATTAAAATTCGTAGGTAAGCAAAGTATATATATGAGGCTACCGTCTTACGAACCGCTGAATGCAGAAATGCGTAGAAGGTACTAGACGATAGGAAATGATCCGAAGAATTAATTTTGACCATTTAAATTCCAATATTGCAATTAGTTGAAAAGAAATTAATTAAAAACGCTAAATGCATGATTCGTTTGTCCCTGCATGATTACGCAACGTCTCCACCCAACGGCAGTGGGCAAAAATTCCTTTTTTTCATCATTTTTAAAATCATGATCCTTCCTTCCGTACCAAAATTAGACAAAAAAATAATCCCGGAATCAAACAGACTGTTTATTTCACTAGGGCACTGTATATTTTTTTTACAAATTAACGATCTTTCGCTTTTTTTTTTTTTTGCGTTTTTTTCTAAAATGCGTCAATTTTGATGAGTTTTAATGAAAAAAAATTTTCATTCGCATTGTATTGTTTTCTCTTGTAATAAAATGAGCCTACGTACTAAAAATGTTAATTCATTGTTCTTTTAGAATCATTAGTTTAAAAAATTAAATTCTCATTTTTTTTCACCGATTTTTTAAGAAATTCAGAAATTCTACTTAAACATTTAACAACTTTGCCAATTATAAAAATAATAGCACGAAACTTTCCCCTCCCCCATGTTTCAACAGAAAATTAAAATATTCGCTTAAAAATTACAAATTTTAAAAATGTTTTGGGGTTTTGCATCTAATAGACTTTTTTCGAGCATTTATTTATGCAGTTCCTTCCTTACAATTTTTGTTTAAAAATTACCGTTATTTGCTATCGATGGGGGAAATTTCGAAGCATTTACTTAAGAAAATTAAAACTCCATGCAAAGCAGCGTTTTGCAAAGTTCACCTGTATTCAGATTCTACAGAGGCATGCATCAATTACTGTTAATGTGATGATGTGGAGTTCTATCTGTTAAGACAGCAGATTATTTCTAGTAATCCTTCATACAGCTTTAACAGCTGAACGATGTAGTGAGGGCATTCTGCAATCGGTTTCGTTATCCTTCAGGGCACGTCATTTCCGGGTATTTTCTAAGGAGACAATCCTAAGTCCTGTGAGGTTCGTATGTATCTAGATTGTCTACGTGTTGTTGACCCTGTTCTTTGGATAACGAAGATCATTCATCAATCAGACACGGTGCAGAGCCAGATTTTGGCTCTTCAAAATGTCGCAGACCTGAAATAAAAATATATGAGTACTTGGCAGAATACATTAAGAAATAGGGCAAGGAAACTTTATTTAATTTCTTACATTGACGTATATAAACATATATCACCCCAAAAGGTTCATTAATTACTGATTTCAACGTGCAATTTCTTGTTATTGATAAGTTCTATAGCTTTGAATTTTAATCATTTCATTCCATGTGCAAAACTTAACGAATGTCAAATTTCAGTAAAACAGTCTCTTTTTTCATCTCATGTTCTGTTTCTTCTTCTTCTTCTTTTTTTTTTTAAAAAGCGAATGTAATTACTAATACTTGTTATATCGATCAACAATAATTTAACAAAATGTGTTAATCTTATATTATTTGGATACATTACTTAGGACTTGGTCGAAATAGGATTAAGTTTTAGCTTCACATAGTTTTCTGATACTTTACAAAAAATAATATTGTTTTTTGACTAAATAATTAGGTTGAACTGAATTGTTATTTTTATTCAATAGTAACACTCCTCTTTACTTTTTCTAGCGAGGTTCCTTTCAAAACTAACTTTTTTCAAAGTTTTATTGAAAGTATTTATATTGTATGCAGAGGAATTGTAATGTGAGCGAGAAAGAAATGAGAGTTTGTTAGCTGAGTTAGTTGACATTTTCACTTCCAGTTAGAAATTCATGGATTCTTTCAGCTAGTAAGAAATAATTTGCCTTTGTTCTGGTAATTGGAGAGTAATCATCTTCATGAGAAGGTAAATCACTTTGAGGTGGTTCATAAACGGAGTGTTCTCCATTTTTTTTTCGAATCAACGTTTCTGCTAATCTTTTGAGGCCTACAAATATTTTGATTTTTCACAGTTTGGTTTACTTTCCTCGTATACATTGAGTTATGCTGATACTTTATAAATATTTAATTGATTATTTGTGTTAGTGATTATTGTTTTGTCATGTCGATTTCTCCTATTGTCAGTTCAGGGGTTTGAGTTGCATTCTTTTGTGTGTGGAACCCTCGGAGTCAGACTTTGAGACTTACGAACCCATTACAACATTAATTCAAACCAAATGACGAATGAACCAAATAAGCGTAGTATTTGTTTATTTTCGAATGAACAATTCCGAATTGATATGTTTATTTATGCAACTATATGAGTAAAATTATAATCATATAATTATCTCGGTGATGAAAATCGTTCTCATCAACTCAGTCCCATCTCTCGTCTTCCACATCCTCCATTGTAGCTACAATGTTATCTGAGTTTCATTCACCTATTCCCACATCTGCTACTCCTACTTCCACTTCTAACAGTCTACATACTTCTGTTTGATCGTCTTTATCAATTCAAAAATACGCCTCTTTCCTACAGCCTCTTTTAAATTTTCAATTCTATGAACTGAAATTCTGCCATTTGTTCCTGCACTGAATGCTACTCTCCACTCAAAGTATTTTAAATTCCAAAAAAAATTTTTTTTTAAGTTATCCGATTACTTGCGACAACTTTTTTTTAAAAAAAAAATGGAAATATGTGAATTTGTTCGTGGTTTTTAAATTTGTTTCTTACATTTTAAGAAAATATGCTAAAATTAAAAAGAGAAAAAAGAATTATATTTATTAAGGTGGGAAAAAATTGGTAAAAATTTACAAAAAATAACATAAACGGGATCCATTTTGTACCAAAAGTTTAAGAACAAATTTTCAATTTTTTAATTCTGATGTGTTGCTATGCTATTCATTTTTAAAATAACCTTCAGAAAAAGAGATATTTTAATTTTTACAAAAACTTTAAAATTTATCTTAGTTATTATATAAAATTGTTTAAGTAAACAGTGATTATATAAACATAAGGGACTCTAAATTTTGTAATAAAACAGGGATTGATAAATATGAAGTTTATAACACTACTATATACAGAACATACACAAAAAATTTCAGTTAATTCTTTTGAAAACTTTTTGAGCAATCGTTGGCCCCGTTAGAGACAGAGAGAGAGAGAGAGAGAGCATTTTAAGAAAAACCCCACATTTCGAGTAAAATGCGCTTTAAAGTATGACATCTTGCTTAAAAGAATGGCATCTACTTTTACTAAGACAGTTATAGTTTTTGTTCTAGTAAACGGAAAATAATAAATCTGGCATTTTTATAAAGCTAATAAAATGGCCTTTAAAATAAAATCATAAAAAATTGTCAATTATTGTCAAAATTCACAATTTTAGGATAGTCGGATACCTTAACTGGAAAAGTTAATTATGAAAAGGTAAAAAAAATCATCGGTTGACTTAATGGATAAGTTTAAGTATTGTAAAATATTTTCTTTTTGCCTGTAATTTAAGAAAAGTAGCTTTCTCCTACTTTTTATTGTTTTGCATAGTGGCCCACGGAAAATTCTTTAAAAGAGGAGGGGCTATAAAATGTAAGCCCCTTAATTCCTTATATTAATTCAACCCGTTAAACTTCGTTTCTCGTGTACATTGTCAATGGTGCTACTTTTATATCATTGCAATTTAAACTACTAAGTATGTAACTCTTTTTTTTTTACAACTGGATAATAATCAATTGTGTTTTCCCTAGTAGAAAGTTTAACGTATTTGACAAATGGAAGATCAACACTCCCCAATCCCTCCAGAAGAAGAGATGACGAGCGAGGAAAAAGAAAGGAGAGAACCTACAAGAGAGGTTGTTCAGGATACTCGGGAAGAAGATGACGATCTGGAGAAGAATCCAAAAGAAGTGGAACATACTCTTCTACAGGATGAGTCCATCAAGATCGACATTCAATCGGACGATGACAACAGAGCCACTTTGCCACTAAGGGAAAAAAATAGAAGCAATGAAGAATCACGTACGTTGTTTTAATTATATTATTCCTACCCATTCATACCTTTTAAATTGGATACTTTTTAAAAAAAATCAACTCTCAGCTTTATAATCACAAGTATCACATCCATTCTTTAGAATCAATTGACTTTTAAATGGAATTGAATGAAATGAAAAGACTATTAGCCAGTTTTGGTAAAATGCAATAGATTCTGAATTTTCTTTATTCATTTGGAACTTTATACTTTTTATTGGAGGAACTTTATACTTTTTTAGTCCGTTATAAAAACATGCTACATTAAATTTTTTTAATTCGAACTTTTTCTTCTTAACACACACTTTTAATTGTTTGACCTGTTCTATAGAGATGGAATATAATATAACGATATACGGGACTCATCCGAGGCCCCGTAAATGGAGGGAATAAATACAATTCAGACCCTTTAATAAAAAACCATTGAAGAGCAAGACTAATTCCAGCAGCCATGTAATTTTGGCTCCAAATATCAAACTCAAGGATAAATTCAACAAGAATAAATTATAGCTTAAAAAACTAAAAAACACGCTTTTATTGTGGATTGAAATAAAAAATGAAAAATGAATTATATTTAAAAAAACCTAAAGAACACGCTTTTATGCTGATTCGAACTAAAAAGTAAAAAAAAAAATTCATAATATAAGAATAAAATGACTTTTTTTATCCAATGGGCTGCAGATTGGTATTTTTACCATTGCAGACCTAGTACATCCCCAAGAGCTGGTATCACTATTTAGTGCGGCGCCGTATAGGCGGATACCAATCACCGCAGGTAATTTTGACGTCCAGTTTTCTCCACATAGGGAGGCACCTGAGCTCTGACGATGCAAACTTGTACCAGGATTTAATTTTGCCGAGAGCGCTCAAGCCAAACAGACACTCTAGGGATCTTTTACATGCCGTATAATCATACGACGTGGCCGCTGTCGATTTTCTGCATCATGAAAATCCACCGACTTGGGTCGGGGTCGCAACTTTGGGTGCAGAAGGCCAGCGACAAACCAACCACGCCACCCAGCCGACAAGAATCAAATGATGAACGATAAAATGAATGTCATTGGGGTAAAGCGTCGAGTGGTTTGTACTGCATTTTAATACTAACTCAGCCTTTCGGAATAGAAGTTAGAAATTATAACAATTGTATATTTATAGGACACCCCACGTTTTTACCCCCAATGACATAATTTTCTCTTTCATCATCTTATTCTTATATTAAGAATTTTTTTTTTATTTTTTAGTTCGAATCAGTAGAAAAGCGTGTTCTTTAGTTTTTTTAAACTATTATTTATATATGATACCAT
This sequence comes from Trichonephila clavata, assembly GCA_019973975.1. NCBI lineage: Eukaryota > Metazoa > Arthropoda > Arachnida > Araneae > Nephilidae > Trichonephila > Trichonephila clavata. The sequence continues at coordinate 77,011 of BMAO01007053.1, read as the reverse complement.
TAAAGTGTATAATTCAGTTATTTCAAATGACTTTCATCTGAAGTGCAATGATTGCAGTTACTTTTATATTTATATATTGAATTTGGGAGAAATTATGGCTTTCTTAGGGCCATGGTCCGAGGGCCCCGGTGCATGGCACCGCCTAGCCCGTTGGTAGCTACGCCACTGATGATTATTAAAGGCGATGTGTGTTTTATGTTCTGAAACAGTGGTATGTAGAACATCATCTGTGAAATTGCGTTTTGAAACAAATCACCAATCCATTTGTCAAAAAAGTGAACCAGGGCTAAAAAAATTAATTGCAAGTGTAATAAAAGACAGAAATAAATAGTCGATGTCTATGATTAAATATGTTGGCAAAAATCGTCATACGAACGTGGCAAGTTACTTAGTTGCAAATGTCATTGCTCAGCATAGAAAACCTTTTCAAGAGGTAGAGTTTTTGAAAGAAGCCTGGTTAGCATGTGTGGCCTCTCTTTTTGAGCATTTTGATAGTAAATGAGATAATTTAACGCATCAAAGATATTCATCTATCTAGAAACATAATAAAAGACAGAATCTTAAAAGTGGCTGGAAATGTAACAGATCAACAAAAAATGGCATTAACTACGCTCCTTTTAAATTGCTATGTCTTGGCGAAAGTACTGACATCACTCAATCTACATGTTTAGCTGTTTTTGCTTAATATTGTGTAGGAAACGTCATTAAGGAAGCATTAATTGCAATAACATCGTTGCTAACAACTACAAAGAGCACAGATATTTGTACGGCTGTTAAAAAATCACTTGCTGAGAAAGAAATTGTCTTAAAAAATGTTTCAATAACAACTAATGGTGTCCAAATATGGTGGGCAAAAATACTGGTTTCATTCGTTTATTCCAAATAGACATTTGATTTGTGGGAATACTACTGCATTAGTCACTAACTAGCCTTGTGGTTTAACATCTCTTGATAATGTAATGGCGTTAGTCACAGAAATAGTCCACCTCATATCGTCGTAGGCTTTAAATAAGCGAAAGTTTGATGCTTTGTTGAATGAAGTCAACTCGTTGTATTTTATCTTACTAATATTCGTTGTTTGAGCTGCTGGAATGTACTTCAAATGTTTGTTGGAAGAAATCAGACTGTTTCTGCAAAATGAGGGGGAAATTGACCCACAGTTGTTGGATGTTATGTGGCTTTCAAAATGGATGTTTTTTGCAGTCATTTCAATGAATTAAGCATGAAGCTTCAAGGAACAAACAAAACAATTATCATCATGATGGATCTCATTCATGCTTTTGACGCATGTTTTCAGAAACAATATTATTACAAGACACACACACGCAAGAACTTCCCAAACTTGAAAAAAAAACGTCAAAGATTTAGATGGACATGAGACATTAGACGAAGAAAAAGTTACTTAAGAATAATTAATTTTTGTAACTGATTCTTCAATCGAGGAATTTACAGCGAGATTTTCTCAATTAAAAGAATTATTGAAAACGTTCAAGTTGATTATTTACCCTGATGTGATTTATTTGATAAACTCAATTTGTCCTAATTCGACTGGTTGGAAATTGAAGAATTTAATGTGCAACTGATTGATTTCCACTTTGGTTCATTATGGACTCAAAAATTTATTGAAACAAGGAAAAAATTGGAATGGATTGAAACAGAAAGCTTAACAAGCAATACAAATAAAAACACTAGTAACGAAATTTTGGAAACATGGACTTCGATTCCACACACATTTAACTGTTTAAAGAGGCTAGCTCATATATATGCTTTTCTGACCCTATTTTTATCTACCTATGCCTGCGAATGATTATTTTCAGAGATGAATAACATAAAAGGTTTGCTAAGAAACCGTTTGGCAGATGACTTTAATTCAGCATGCATTTTGCTTAAAGTAGCATTTTACAATCCTATTATAAGTTGTTATCTAATCTGTGACAACAGAAATCACACTAATGTTACTTTATAGCTTGAACTACACATATAACTAAAAAATTTACTACTATACAGTATAAAATATATTTTTTCGTAGTAAATAAACAGTTTTGAGTTGTTAGTATTTAGTTTTATTATTTTGGCAATAATCACAAGTCAAAATCATTTCTATACCTCATTACACATTTCTTTCAAAAAAAGGGCACGTTAATCCATAAAGGTCACCACCCCTACACTAAACACTATATCTAACACCAGGTAATTATTATAAATAAGATAAATGATGATTTCAAAAGGATTCTTAAGCCACACACACACACACACAACTGTGACATTTTTTAAACCATTAAATATAAGATAATTGAGTTAACAACCATAAGAAGAGAGATTAATTTATTAAAATTTATCTTTTACCTACCTTATTCGGAGAAAAAATTAAAATCCATTCAAATATGGAACCCTATATTTTAGGATCATTTCAGCACTTAGTAAATAACCACATATGTAATATATTGAAATTTTTTATTTCAACTTATTTTGCTACTTGATAACAAAAGAGTCTATACTTTAATACATAAATTCTACTTATAAAAGAAGCCTGTGATATGATGTACAATTTTGTATTTTCTAATAGAATCAGTTACAGAAAATATGTTACGACTCGATGTTAAAAAAAATAATGCTTAAATTGAAAGGGATCTGAACCAGCTTATAGTTGCTGCATTTCCACATCATCACTGTGTGTGTGTGGTATGTATTGAAAGAGTATGTGGTATAATAAGACCCCGCTTAACGCAGAGTATACTTTCTATCAAAATAGAGCGTAATATGAAACAGTGTTAAACGAGGTTATCTCATCATGTAAATAATGGTGTTAGGGGAAGATGGGTAGAAAATTGGTCAGGTATTTTACCATTAAATTTATTAATTGTGTTTTGTATAAGAATAAAGCAAAAATTTGTTTCTTGCAAATATAGAAACATAAAGGAATATACATGAAAAATAAATAAAATTCTATATCAGTATGTTTACATTTCAGATCATTCAGTCTCTTCTGTATTTCCAATTTTCTGCCTTTTTATCAAGAAGGTATCTAATATAATTTGCGTTTTCCTTTTGCGCTCCGTAAGAAGTTGTTGGTAAGCGGATAAGGCATCCATAACACCCCGTCTGGCCTTTGAACTTCTGTCAAAATTTGGGTCATTTTCAATAAATCGGTCTATAATTTCTGTTATAGTGGTCAAACTGGTTTTTAGAAAAGCTGTTGAAAGTTCTTTTTGCTCTCTTTCAGAATAACTACTTTCAATATTTTTGTGTTCTTCTTGGTCCGCTGATTCCTTGAGCTCATCATTAGAAAGAATTGCTGCTGTTTCTTGCACTATTTCTTTGACATCTTCCACATTTACCTCATCTAAACTGGTTTGTTTCGCTAATTCCACTATTTCTTCCATTATTTCATTCCTATTGACATAGTGTCCAGTGTCACCGCCCTTGCTTCGATCTGGCCAAATGCTCTTCCACACCCCTTTCAAACATTTTTCTGTTACCTCATTCCAAGAAAGGTTTATGTTTTCTTCAGCATTCATGATATTGTAGTTTTTCCAAAACTCTCTTATTCGTTGTTTCTCTGCTCAGTCTGTTTTTTCAAACATCTGTTTAAATGTTCGCCGCAGGTAATAAGCTTTAAAATTTGATATTACACCTTGATCCATTGGTTGGATTAAGGTAGGCGGCAAGAAAACCGTTTCGACTGGAATGCATGTTATTAAGTCAGATAAATTCGTTGGATGGCTTGGAGCACTATCAATTAAAATTAGCGCTCTTGATTAAAGTTTTTTAATTTCGCAATAGCGTTTAACAGACGGGGGGAAATATTCAGTGAACCAATTCTGGAAAATTTTCATAGTTACCCATTATTTTTTATTAGACTCCCAAATTATACAGGTAAAGTTGATTTGGATATTCCTTTCATCGCTCTTGGGTTTTTGGAATGGTAAACAAGTAGTGGTTTTAATTCGAAATCTCCGCTTGCATTACCACCTAGTAGAAGTGTTAAGCGATCTTTTGCAACTTTTTAAATCCTGGTGCACGTTTTTCTTCAGAGGATAGAAATGGTTGTTTTGGCATTCTTTTCCAAAATAGGCCTGTTTCATCAACATTAAAAACCAATTCTCGTTTAATTATTGTTTTTAATGTCTCTGGGAATTTAGCCACCGCTTTCGTATCACCACTTGCTGCTTTTCCTGTTATACTGCTTCTCCTGTATGTTATGAAGTTTATTTCGATGTTTAAATCTATTAAACCTTCCTCGACTTGCAACGAAAGTTTCCCTTGTGTTACTTGACTCAATCTGAGTGTAATTAAAAATTCTTCTTGATTTTTCCATTATAATGGATTGGCTTAATGGCATATTGCGTTCAATTTCGTCGTCAATCCATATAGAAAGTCGTTTTTCCATTTCCTCTATTGCATTATTTCTAGAACGGTTAATTCTAGTCGCAGAGCTTGTCTTAGTTGCAGTTGCCGATGACAGTATTTTTCTTTATTCTTAAGAATGGTCCTTATTGTTGAAGTTGTCATATTCAATGCGGCACCTATTTGAGACTGACGTTCACCAGTATCTAATCTTCTAATCACTTACATTTTAGTTTCTAGTGAAATGCTTTTTCTTGTTGCTTTATTTTTGTGTTTTTTACTATCACCATTGTTCCACTTAGCAACACCAAAGAAAACTTTTTGCTGAACTGTGCATTATTGCGTGCGCATGCGCAGATATTTTGCATCTTAGAAATTAACTGCTTATTAGAGCTCTGTCTCATCATTGTGTACGCTACTTTTGTCTCGCGTTATTAAAAAGTTCTTTTAAAATGAAGCAGTTTGATGTCGCTTAATGGATTAATTAGACTTACTAGATAAGATTAGAATAAATATAATATTGAAAAACTAGAGATTCATACAAAATAAACCACCGATTCAAAGAAAGAGTTTAGAAAAACTAAACACTAGTACGAACCCTTTGATAGCCACTCCCACCCATGATAAAAACTAAAAATCATAATATTTGTCCCTATAGCAATTGTTATATAATATAAGTTTATACTTACAATAACGTCGACAAATGTTTGTAACGATAAAAATACGATCGTATAACACAGCAGGAAAGAAGAAACACAGATAAACTGGATATCAGGAAGCCTAACGCTGCACGCAATTTCGAGGAATCCCACAATTCAAATAAAAGAGCGTTAAACCGAAACAGCACTAAACGAAACAACGTTAAGCGGGGTCTTACCGTATATATGATATATATTTCGTAACAATAACACTCCTAACACTTATCTTTTCCTAACACTTATCTTCACAGAAAAGGCAACCAAGTACCTGTTTCCTATCACGAGAATGAAGACTGCTTGGGCGAAATCTTCATCTATCGGCGAATTTTTTTTCAAAGCCATCTTCATTATATTTTCGACATGTAAGTTAAACTTTTAAATAATTTCATTATATTTATTCATAAAAAGAATTAAAAATAATACAAAAGAATCAAGTTGGAGGGAAACAAATTTTTTTTTTAGTTAGTTTTTTTCTTTATATTTTTTACTTTTCAGATTTAATCAGAATTAATTTTAAAATTTCTGATACTCTGATATTGAATGTATTTCTAACGGCATTTTTACATTAAAATTTATCTTTGTCTAATTTTTCCTCTTAGGATAAGGTAAAATACATCAATCACAAAAAATTCTCAGTCTAAAATTTTACATATGATAAGGAATAGTTAAAATTACGTAATTAAATGGGTGAACACTTTTGAAAGGAAAATTTAGTTTCCTTTCAAAAACTTGGGAATCAAGATTTATATCGCGATAATCAAGGGGGGAAAAGAGGACACTGCAGTTTGAACGAAACAGAAATCATTGTTATTTTTTGATTCATTTGTCAATGAATAAAGGTATGTTATTTATAAACCTATTTTATGCAGTCACAACTTTATTATAGCAAAGTTAGATTTATCGGAATAGGGTATATGTTACTTGAAAAAATGGATAAAATGACCCTATCCATCTATTTAGAATGACATCGGGGCTCTTGGAGTAATTTCAATGACTATTATGTACAAGTAATTTAAATTGCACTTTGATCAGTGAAATTACTTTATTTCAACACATCTAGACCAAACTATATAAATATTCTCTCCCCATGATTATTTAATACAATCCAACTCGTTCCTTTATGAAATGAACCGAACAATATTTAGCATCAGAGAAAGAAATGAAACTGTTGATATTAAAATTTCTGCCCTGTTATTTATTTATTTTTTCATTGATCTCAAGGAGTTTTTCCCCCTTCCATAGTAGGATGGATGTTCTGCATTGGAGGCATTCCTTTCATCTCTCTGGCCTTACTAATTATGGGTAAGAAAACATTTTTCATCTCTAAATAACACACATTTATATAGCGAAAGTTCTATCCGTTTTTGTATATGCAAATTTGCAATAGAATTGACACCACACTTGACCGAAATCGTCAGCCAATCAAACGTGTGGATGTTTAACATATAAAGGCATTGTGTCTCACACAGTAAATCTCTCTGTCTAAAAAAAAAGAAGCATGTGTTAGACAATGTTTGTTATACAAGTTCGATAAAAAGAGAATAGTAGCCTCAGCATGGCGCAATGTTTATGAGGAGGATGCAATAGACGAAAGTACACGGCGTGGATGGTTTCGTTAATTTAGAGACAGAAGCTATCAATATCAGGTTAGGAGTGAACGGTCATCACGTGTTGGAGAAGATGATATTGACCAAGCCTTAAGGAACAACCCGAAACCAACCTTGCAAGAATTAGCGGGGTCCTTCAACGTACACCGGACAACGCGTGGTTGAGGGACGGCTGGTATACTTGAGTTTTACGAGAAAGTCGGATCATTGGATTCCAAATAGCTTGAAAAATAACCAACGGGATGACCGTATCACCACCTGTGTTTCCTTGCTTTCCCGGTACAAAAATGGCCCCTTCTTGAAGTGAATTGTGACAGAAGATGAGAAGTAAGTTGTGTACCGTAACGTAAAGCGTCTTAGGATTGTGTGTCGATGTTTCTGTTCCACCTGCATCTACTTTGAAAGCTCAACTTCATCTTAAGAATGTGTTATTGAGTGTGTGTAAAGATGTGTAGGAAATAATTCACTGAGAGCTCCTGCCACTCAACCAAACCATCAACACTGCCTTCTACTGTTTACAGTTAGACTGCATTCACATTTGGTAACAAAACGGTCTCATCAATCGTCGTGGTGTTATCCTTTATCAAGATAATGCCAAACCCCATGCTGCTATCATCCCTCGCCAGAAATTAATGGACTTTGGTTAGGAGGTTCTACCCCACCCTCCCATTTTCCTGACTTGCACCAACTGACTATCACCTCTTTCCTGCTTTAAGCAATTCCTTCAGTCAGAAAATCTTTGACGCTGTGAAAACTGCCATCCAAAACTTTTTTGACTTGAAACAGCAGGAGTTTTACCACCGTGGGATTCATCTCTCACCAGAAAGATGGCAAGAGGTCATAGATAGCAATGGGGACTATGCACAATAATAGGTAATATTCATTTTGAGTTTATTTACTCTTCTTTATGGATAATAAAAACAAGTAAAACTTTTGTACTCACCCAATATTTAAAACTAAATGAGAGAAATTTTACATTCCAAAATGGATGTTTCATTAAATGTAAACATAACAGACTGAAGACATCTTTTCTTGGTTTAAACCATTTTGGGTGGTTAACTAAAATATATGGATGTTCTACTGAGAATCTAGTATTAATCTATACTAATATATAAAAGAAAGAGTTTGTGTGTGTGTGTTTGTGTGTTTCACCTATTCAGACCAAATTAAGCAACCCAGGAGTTTGAAACTTGGCATGTAGAAGTTATAGGTTGTTACGCTATTAACCTCGAAGAGTTTTTTTCGAAATTTGCTTTAGATTTTTTTAAAATTCAATTTTTATGCGATTTTTCAGCTAAATGGAGGTATGACGTCATCAGCCATGTCAAGTCTTAACTTTGCAAAAATTAATATTTTGAGCAGTTTGGGAGGGAATTTTAGCACATTTTACTGTAAATATATTTATTTTAGTTGTATTTATTCATTTTTTTTAACTCTTTGTGGAGGAATTACATTTGCTTTTCAAAAAAATAGTCCTAAAAAATGTTTTTCTAAATTTTATTTTTCCGATTGGCAACACAAATATGATAACAGTAGATATTTTCGTATTTGATTTCCAACGTATTATATCTTTTTCATTTCTTTAAAAAAAAGGATGTTTTTTTTTATACAACTTTTTCAGACGAAATAATCATTCTATACTGATGGAATGGGGTACTATGTACCATTCAGGCGATGTCATTTGGTTCTAAGTTTAACTTTGGCGCCGAAAACCTGTGCCATGATATGAATCTCGGATGGATTGTAATCAAGTTAAGTTTATCCATCGTATTGAATATGTGTAACTGTGTATAATTTTTGTTCAAATTATTTCTTATTTCCTTTTGTGGTTTGTAATAATGCATGTTGATTGCGTAATGGAACCACTACCCATCTTGCAAGGCCTAAAGCTACTATTTTAATTTTTGTAACCACTTTTAAAAATATTTACTTTCCATAAAATGTTCTATTTCATTTTATGCTCCTGATTTATCTTAGATGTACTATGATTATCAAAAAAGCTTGATTACACTCTTCAAACCTTTTTGCTGTATCTGCAAAACTTTTTCTAGCCCAAGCACAACCATAGACTGTAATACCACCAACATTCAGGTTAGCAAGAATAAGGAGAAGCAAATGTGCAAACCCAAGGTCTTTGCAACTGTTTTGTACCATAATATGAACAAATGTTTTTGCATTATTGACTCTAAGAATAACATAAAATTAATAAAGAACATGGGGAAGCAAAAAAATTTTCAGATACAGCAAAAAGATTTAAAGTTGTAATCAGGCTTATAGTACAGCTAAGATTAATCAGGAACAATAAAAATAGTAGCTTTAATAACTTTAGGCATTGCAAGATGGGTACTTTTTCCATTACGCAATCAGCGTGCATTATTACAAATCACAAAAGTTGATAAGAAAAGTTATAAACAAAAATTATACACAGATACATGAATTTAATACGGTGGATAAACTTAACTTGATTACAATCCATCTGAGATTCATATCATGACACAGGTTTTCGGCACCAAAGTTAAACTTAAAACCAAAGGACATAACAGAAGATAGTTGGCCCCAAAGTAAGAAAAGATGTTAACTAAATCATCGCCTGTGTGTGTGTGTGTGTGTGTGTGTGTGGAATTAGTACACTTTAGCGGTACGTCTTGCCTACTTCTCATCAAAATCAGACCTGTGCTTATGTATTTAAGGTTGCTTTTCGGTTTGAATTAATGTCATTTATACTATGCTAGGTTACTTTATATATATTTACGTTTATTTTATTAATGTTTAAATTTTTTATATTTTAAGATTTTCTGGCAAAATTAAGGCTTAGTTTTCTTTTGTTTTTGTTAACCTTTTAATTTAAATTAATGCTATATTTTCTATTTTAGTGTCTCGCACATACTCACATATTATTGCAAATTGGCGATTGTTGCAATAATACATCAGTACCTTTTCTTTTTGTTATAAGCTACATTCTGGTACTATTTTGCAACATCGATGAAACATGGAATTAGCTGATAAAGGTAAAAAGCAATAACCTTTTTTGGTACTTGCGTATCATTGCAAAAATTGCCAACTTAATTAATAACTCACCAAATTGGCAACCATATGCTTCATTTCATGTAATGTCACCAATAGGTTGCGATAATATGTCAGTACCATAGAAATGACACTCCATTCAAACTAATTTGGATTATTAGATTGCCAATATTGTGATTTAAATTAGAATTTAGGATACTTACATATAAGTGTCATCACAGCCAAATTGGTGCCATGCTAATCGCTCCTTGATATCAAAACAACAAAGATTCTGTGTTTGTGTTTTTATGTGAAAAAAAAATCAGTCAGATTTTGTTGGGATATAGTGTGATTTGCTTAGTGCCAGTTTGGCTGTGGTGATGCCAATACGTAAGAACACGAAGGCTAATACGAATTTTTATTAACGTATGAGATTTTCAGCCATTTTCTTTTTGTTCTGAGCTGTTTATTGTAGTTTCGTCAAAATTAGACTTTTATTTTTATATATTTAAGGTTTCTACTATATGTAAGGTTGTAAACTAATGTCATAATCTATACTAAATATATAAAAGAAAGAGTTTGTGTGTTTACGCTATTCCGACCAAATTAAGCAACCCAGAAGTGTGAAACTTGGCACGTTGAAGCTGCAGATCCTTATGCTATTAACCTTGAAGAGTTTTTTTAAAAATTTGCTTTAGATTTTTTAAATTTCGATTTTTGAGGGATTTTTCAGCTAAATGTAGATATGACGTCATCAAACATGTCAAGTATTAACTTTACAAAAATGATTGTTTCGAGCAGTTTTTTGGGGGATTGTAGCATATTTTGCAGTAAATATATTTATGGTTGTATTTATTCGTTTTCTTACTCTTTGTGAAGAAATTTTATTTGTTTTTCGAAAAAATCGTCATAAAAAAATGTTTTTTCTAAATTTTCTTTTACCGTTTGGCAACAATTGACTTTTAATGTGTTATAACGTATTTATCCTTCTCTGAAAATTCAAAATAGATAAAGGATGTTATTTTTGTGCAGCTTTTTCAAACAAAATGGTCATGCTATTATGGTTGAAAATGGACTGTACTGTTAATTTTTTACAGCTTTTTCAAACTAACTGGTCATGCTATTTACTGTTGAAAATGGACATGGTGTACCGTTAAAGTGTTCTGTTATTCAGGTAATGATTTAGTTCTAAGGTTGGTTGGATTGTCGAATTGGACATTTATCCCACCGTGAGTGGGTGATATTAAAGCCTAGCCACCACATTAAATTTATGTATCTGTGTAATTTTTGTTGATGATTATTTCTTTTTTACTTTTGTGGTTTGTAATAATGTATGTTGATTGAATAATGGAACAACTTCCCAGCTTGCAAGGCCATTTCTATTGTTCTGGTCACTTTCAAAGATATTTACTTTCCGTAAAATGTTTTATTTCATTTTATGCTCCTGATTCATGCCAGCTGAACTATGATTATCAATAAAGCCTGATTACACTTTCTAAACCTTTTTGCTGTATCTGAAAAAAGTTTGCTTTCCCCATGTTGTTCATTATTTTTGTTATTTTTAAAGAATCAACAATGCAGAAAACATTTGTATGTATTTTGGTACTAAACAGTTGTAAGGGCCTTGGGTTTGTGTGGTTGCTTTTCCTTATTCTCGCTTACTTGAATGTTGGTAGTATTATCAATCTACTGATGCATTTGCGTTACTATTCATCTGATGTTGATATCACGGCAACAGAAGGTAGTTGGCCCCAAAGTAAGTAAAACTTGGAACTAGAACATCGCCTGAATATTAGTACACTTAAACGGTATGTCTTGACTACTTCCATCCTAATAGCTTATATCAGTACATTTCAGCAGTACTTCTTGCCTACTTCCAACTGCATAGCATGACCATTTGGTTAAAAAATAAGTATGATCACAACCTATTGGCAGCATTATATGAAACAAAGCATATGACACACATAGGAAGACGACACATAGGAAATCGTGGTTGCCAACTTAGTGAGTTATTAATAGAGTTGGCAATTGTTGCAATTATACATAAGTACAAAAAAATCTTCCTATGACATTTCAATTCTTACATATTGTCACAACCTATTATTACAACAACATTACATGTGAAATGAAGCACATGGTTGCCAATTGAGTCCATATAACACATTTGAAATCAGCGTTGCCAACTTGGCGAGTTATTTTGAACGTTGGCATTGGTGCGATAAAAGGTTAGCACCAACATTTCCTTCCATTGAAAAATAAAAAGGGTACTGCTTTTCCTGATACTTATGTATTAGAGTCAAAGCGGCACTTTTTTCACCAAAATTTGACTTTTTCTTCATATAAAACATATAAGAATCTGTTATTTTGATATTGTGGTACAAATTTTGTTGCGGTTACTCCAATATGTACCCTTTTCCTTCTATTGGCAAATTCCATGTTTTTCAATTGTAATAAAAAAGTAGAAAAATGTAACTAAAGAAAAGGACATTCATTTCTAACTAATAGGGATTAACTGATTGTTAATGTTGTGATTTAAATTAGAATTTCTATTTACATATAAAATTTTTTGACATGCTTCTTTTGTTCTGAGCTGCTTATGGTAGTTTCTTCAAAATCAAACGTTAATTTATCTATTTAAAGTAGCTTTTTGGTTTGGATTAATATTATAATTACTATATGTAAGGGTACTTTGATATGTATTTATTTTATTTCTTTTATCAATTTTAAATATTTAAGATTTTATGAAATGTGTGTGTTGTTTTTGTTCAAAACTGAGTTTTTAAGCGGAACAATAATTTGTGATGCTATTTATAAACAGAATCTTAGATCATGATTACCTATTCATGATACAAATATCAAAGGGGTATTTTTTTACAATCAATGAAACTACACCTTCACTTCTCGCCTGCTTTTATTCTCACGTCATGTCCATTTGTTTGTAAAAAAACATTTGTTCGAAAAACCATCAACGGACACGGAAACTGTGGATGTGATTAAATGCTCATCAAAGTAATTTTCCTTCTGCCAAAATCTGTTCTTCATTGATTGCATACATACACATGCATTTCATACATTTTTTACATATAAATGTTTCATGTTTTACATATCCATGCCATTTTCTGTCGTTGAAAATAAAGATTATTGCTATTCTTCCTTCACCTGCATATTCAATGTTTTCTTCATTGTAGGAAAATATTGCTTAAAATATAACAGAAAGAAAATTACACCAAATTCAAATTAATTGCTGTTAACATGTTGGTAATATTGTGAAGATAATGCTTCCTATTTATGAGAAACCTGAATGTACAATGTTTTTTTGAGTGTCACTGTTTTTTGCCTTATGATCCATATGACCGATAAGAACTCATCTTTGTTTTAACTGAAAAAAAAATCAGAAATTTTTTTTTAACAAAAAGGGGGCTATTCGCTGAAACTATAATGAGATGCACCCCTTGAACAGATTTTTCATCATGACTTAACTTTGCTTCTGACATGACAATCTTGCAAACCAGAAAACTGTATCATTTGTAATGGTTAATTTTTTAGCAACATGGTTTATTATTTGTTTCATTTAGAACTGTTGTTGGTTCTGGGCTATTTCAATGGGGACCTGTTTTATCTGTTTTAGGTAGATTTTTTGGTTTTAGTTCATACTAATTAAATTTTTTTTAGTACTGAATTACATTTAATACTCTATATTAAATGTATTACAGAGATGTTAGATAGCATTGCACCCATACCTCATATAATACTAATTTAATTTTTCAGTTGAAAGTTTCCTAATGTTTCTTATTTTTGATAGCACATTTAGTGAGAATCACTTTATCATCATTAATTTTTTCTTTCGGTTTATCTATTGCAAGTTATTTCACCCATAGTTCCCATAGCAGAAACTTACTACTGCTGTCATATTTCTAATAATTTTTATTTATATTTGCATTCATTCATATCTATTTACTCTTTAGCATGCTAATTTTCTCTCTTACATTGAAATATTTGTTTTTGTTAAATTATTTATTTTTAGGCCAAATTGCAATTTGTTTAAAATTATTTATAAAGTGAACATTCATTTGAAAAAAATATTTTTAATTTTTGGTTATACTACTTAATACAGGGTCTTACCCTTCCTAAAAAAATATTTTGATTGCTATAATAGATGAATTTTGGTTTTTAAAACTTAATCCGTGCGAAGAACGGGCATTTCAGCTAGTTATGAAATAAAGGCACATACACAAATTAATTTGAAAATGAATGGGTCACCGATTCAATCTAAGACAAAAAAAGTCAGGTCCAGTGTGTGATCCATTCAAAAATTATAAACAAAATAGCCTCATTATAGTAAATTGGTTATTTTAAAAGTATTTCAATAAGAGTGATAAGTGTTAATATTAACTAAAACTATTAATTTGCTTATATCATTAAGAAAACTCTTTTTATTTCTTTTTTAAATAATAATAATACGTAGAGTAAAAATATGTTTTTTAAAATTATTGTTATGAAATACAGAGTTTTGTTGTCTGTGTTCTCGAAAACGAAATTTGGGGTTCAATAGAAATTAAAAAAAACTTCATAAAACTAATTCTTTACAAGTATCGTCTAAAATTTCAGGAAGTAAAAAATGGATACTTTTAAGTATTCCTTATAAAAAAAAACGTTTTATAAAATTGAATTTTTCTCTAAATAATGCATAATTAAATTATTATAATTCTTTATTTTTTCTGACTTTTGTGCAGCTGAATTTTTGTTGTGTTGATTGGAATTTATGATTATATTTCTGTCAATAGATGTTTGTGAGTTGCTATTCCAATAGGGTACTTTTTATAATAATTTAACACTTACCAGTGTTGCCATATTTTATTGCTCTAAATGTAAAGTCTGGGATATGAGGAGTGATAAAATAATTAAAACCTGTATATTTATATATTAGCGAAATGTTGAAAAAACGTCTTTTTTTTGTAAAATTGGCAATATTTTATCCGTTTATTCGACTTTATTTTTTCTATTTCATTGTTAATAAAATACTACGCAAGTTAAGATATTCTTTATTGAATCCATTTACTCACACTGCTGGCCATTAAAATTGCATCGCCGTGAAAGAGGGATGATAAAAATTGGCTTGCTAGGATATGCCAATTCTTAGCATTTCAATGCAGTGGAGTGTTTGAAATGACGCTGTTTGTGAGTTGCGCGTGTTTGAGTTCCTCAGGTTTCAAAGCCTATCTCGGAGACATGATCTTTCAACAAAAGAACGCCTTTTGACACAGAGGGCTGTTCCCTTTGAAAGGATGTGGTGCCTCTTGGGAGGCCAGTGCATAGAACATTTAGTTGAGTTTTTTTTCTTCCTAGTGTTACAATTTCAATAACCAACAGTACATAGACTTGTCCAAGTCCAAGGGAGTGAATATTAACGTCGCAGCGACACGAGGGTTTTTGTCGAAGGACCATTTGGAACCATGGTCAAGTGACGAGGACGATACCTAACCTCTCCTAACTACCACACCACACCAATTTTAAGTCTAAGATATGTTGATGGTATATTCTGGCATCCATCCTGAATTTTGATTACTCTTCGTTTTCTTTTGATATGTTTTCTCTGATATGATTGGAGGAATTAGGATTATATGTTTCTGATTATGGTGTTCCGAACTCTTAACGAATTAATGCTATTTGACCTTGTTTAATTTATTAAAAAAACGCCAGATCACTCAACGAAAATTCTTTACCAACTTACAACTATGTTAATCAGTTCGTTCCAAAGCCTCCCATGTTAAAACATTATGAGTACTATCAATTTGATTCCAAGAATTGAGAACAATATTGTCTTTTTGACAACTGTACAATTCGCAATATTTTCCAATGCAAAGCTTCCTTCAACACACAGAGGTCCATCGTCTACGGGTTGTGAAGACGATTTCTCATTATTTGAATTGATTAATAAATGCAACATGAAGAATTGGAAGCGTTTTAAAGAATGGGAAAAATCAAAAAATAAATGACACTCATGGTTTTACCACTAAACCTGAAATTGTATTTTTTTAAATATCGTAATGAGTTGATTAGCGTGGGTTAAGTAAATTTCTACAAATGACGTTTATTTATCAGATTATTTATTCAAATTATTCCAGTTTTTTCGGTTTCTAGCATTATGCAAACGGCTGACGCGCTTTTTTAGGAATATCCTCTTTTTTATATGAAAAAGACATGGCCGGAATACGTTTTCATACAGAAAAGTTTCGTACGGTTATTACACATAGATTCATCAAAAAAGAATTCTTAATATTAAGAAACATTTTGTAAATGCATGACTTTTTTTTCATTTTTAACATTTTAAACCAAGTACCCTTTGGAGAATGTAATATATTTGAAGAAATAGGGAACCATTTCTAACTGAAAAAGGGATAATGATTATTGAGTAATAACTGGAACATAAATAACTAAAGTAATAAATATTTTGTTCTTTTTTATGGTAATGAAATCTCATTATAAAATTAATGTGAGAGTATATTTTTCAAACTGTTAAGATTTACGAATTCAGGCTCTTTAATATTAAGCGAAAAGATTTTTAAGATGATTCTAAACGCTTACTTTTTTACCATATAGCAATATTTTGTATAAAAATCTTACAAACCTTCTTGATAATATTTTATGATTCACTTTAATATCAATTGTAAGAACTGCATCATGGATGATCTTTCTGATCCTCCCAAGTCATTAATCGAGGTTCCGTTGAAGATCATTGCTACATTTTCAATCTATTTGGGACTGGCGTGGCGTAGCATTGTTATTGCGAGAGCTGTAGTGTAAATGGTGACACTATTTCGAAAACATATTCGGATAAATCTTCGATTGGATTTTACCTGTCTGTAAACAAATTTATACTGCCCAATGATATTATACTAGTATTTTGATCTATCAATCTACATATTAACAAAACATTCTGTTTCCGCCCCAAATATAATGCTAAATTTAAGAAGAAAGATCCTAGCTTTTGTTAAAATATTAGTCAAACTTGATAAAACGTAATTTAAATATTATTATAATATCTACATAAAATATCAAGCATTAGCATTTATTTCCACAAACTAGCAAGTATTTCCAAATAAGTTACAAAATATTAATTGAATTATTTAATAAGTCAAAAAAAATTCAGGGCAAAGGAAACATTTTGTTCTCTTTTTGTTAAACATTGTTCTTCCACTCTAGTGATATATATAATAGGTTTCGACTGATTTGATCTGATTCATTTTACAGGCAGCCTTTACAAAAACGACTGCAAAATCCAGCCTAATCTCCCCATGTATTTGATTGTGGCTGGTGCGCTGGGAACACTGCAGCATTTCATTGCCATTTGGACGAAATATTTGCCACGGGAATCTCAAGGGCCCTGCAAGAACTGCTGTAGAGTGATCGACAGTCTCCTCCACCTCTTCTTAACAATATGGTTTGTTTTAGGTACTCCATTCTCCTCACAAATCTCTTAGACGGAACTGTTTCAATTGGAACACATTGATTAAAAGGGGTTTTATTCATTTAGGAAACAATAAAAGCATAACAATGGAGAAACTTAGGGATTAAAATGTTCCAAACACTTTCAAATCGATAGCTCGAGATACTTTCCTGATTTATTTAAAGCAGAAATAAATAACCTTTTCAAAATAGAGGCGATTGAAACCAATTCCTCTTTTATATGAATATAGAAGTTTATACTGTTTATATGCATATAGAAGTTTATACTGTTTATATGCATATAGAAGTTTATACTGTTTAGATGCATATAGAAGTTAATATTGTTTACATGAATATAGAAATCTGCATCAATAAAATAAAGAATATACTCATGGTTATTGCTGCGAATGTATTTCAGGTAATGAAAAAAATGCATCACTGAAACAATTTGTAAAATCCGTCCATGAACGGAAAATTTTTAGAGGTGAAAAATTTTAAAGAGGAAGGGAAATTTTAAAATGTTCCTTCAGATTCCTTCAAAATACTCGTGGGCGAATTTTTATTATAGCTATCTTTTGACGAGATAATCAATGTTGTAGTAAAATAAAGAACACTCAGATACTTCTGTAGATTTCAATGCATTATATATCTGTATTTTCATCACTTTATTGTTGATTGAGTTTCCTCGAAAAGTCTGAATAGGCTAAGATTTGTTTTCTACCAGTTACAAAATCAATTGCTTGCTTTTGTGCTTATTGCGAACCACTTTTTAATAGTCGAAATTTAATTTCCGTTGGCTCTTACGAGAAATAACTATAATTATATTTCAATAAATATTTTTAATTTCAAAAGAACATTGAGAGAGAATCCAACTTGATGTATAATCCAAAGAGGAAGTAATCCTTATATTTTTATACAAAAAAGCCTACATTTTCAAAAATATATATCCCAGACTTGAATTCGAAATGATGTTTCAGAAAATTGTAAGAAAACAGTCACGAGTCGCGGAATATTTTTTCAACTCTTATTTTATAATTTTCCTTATTTCCACATTGGAATGCATTATATTATATAGGAATAAAGAGGAACACATGGCGAAATTATTCCAACAAAAATTATAGTGTACAAACGTCGCTAAATATTGTAATTCTTTAAATTAAAAAAATATGAATACATATTGAACACATGCGTTATAGAATTTTACCTTAAAACGTGTATTTATAAGTATAACGGAGTGAATTTTCAAAGCAGTACTAGTCAAAACAAAAATAATTTATGCAAATCCAAAAGTATGAGTTACTTCTGCATATCTGAGAGAGGAAAATACTTAGCCACTAAAGCAGTCGCTTCTTAAGCAATAAAGGGAAGGGAAAAAAAATAAATTCCTTGTAGATATATTAAAATTATTCCTACAAATTTTAATGTAAAAGGGGTGAAAATGGCGCCATTATACAAAAAGTCATAGGAAGAAACAAATATTTTATAGAGAAATATGTATATTCGTTAGTTAAGGTATCCGACTACTTGCGATAACTTTAAAAAAAATGGAGGTATGGGGATTTTTTCTTTGTTTTTAGATTTGTTTGTTACATTTTAAGAAAAATATACTAAATTAAGATGAGAAAAAGAAATTATTATTACTAAAGTGGGAAAAAATGGGCAAAAATTTGCAAAAAATAACCTAAACGCGGCACCTTCTGTACCAAAAGTTTATGAACAAATTTTTAATTTTTCAATTCTGATGTGTTGCTATGTTATTCATTTTTGAAATGACCTTTAGGATAAGAGATATTTTAATTTTTACGAAAACTAGTGCGCTTTATCTTAGTTGTTACTTTAAATTGCTTAACAAAACACTGATTATATTAACATAAGGGACTGTAAATTTTGTAATAAAACAATGATTGATAAATCTGAAAGTTAAAACACTTCTACTATTATACAAAATATACACAAATAATTTCAGTGAATTATTTTCAAAACTTTTTTAGCAATCGCTGGCCCTGTTAGAGTATTTTCAAGAAAAAAAAAAAAAAAACACATATCGAGTAAAACGCGTTTTAAAGTATGACATATTTTACTTAAAATAATTGCATATGCATTTACTAAAACATTTGTAGTTTTTGTTCTAAGAAATGGAAAATTTAAAAAAAAAAAGCTATTAAGATGGCTATAAAATAAATCATAAAAAAACAAATTGTCAATTTTTGGCAAAATTCACAATTTTAGAGTACCCGGATACCTTATATAAGGGATTAGTTTGTTAAACTACAATCATATAATTGAGCTAATAATATCTAGGTAGAATAGAAAACTGTTGAAATAAACTAAATACACAATATATTTAACAGGAAAATATTTATTTATTCTGCGATGCCTCTATCAGAGGTTCGTTATCTCTACTTAAATGCTCTCATTTTTCTTTTTCAGTCATTAACGGTAGGAATGACAAACGTGTCCAATGCATTAGGATAAAACTTCATTTTAAGGTCCTATCAAATAAGCCTTAAGAAAATTCTTACTAAAAAATAATTCAAAATAGATTTTTTTGAGACCAGTTTCTTCACTAGGAGAGTAATTTTTTATTTAAAGTGCGGAGTAATTTTCGTCTCGATCGCATTTATTGTCCTAAGGCTAACACTCGGTTCTTCAGATGAAAGAATCGACTCGAATAGGACACTAGCAACTCAAAAGTATTAATTTTTTCGAATTAAGATAAAAAAAACTATAAAATTTTCTGAAATCAAGCATTTAAAGCCTGTAGTAAGCAAAAAATAAAACTCCCATCGTGTAGCGCGGTAACCCTAATATCTCCGAAGATTTCATTTTTAACATGCTTTTATAAGTTTCACTTGCATGTAACAGAATCTTGGAACTCGAATTTTATATACTTTAAAAGGTAATTAATTCGAAATTTTGCACACTTGTCAAGGACCAATGACAATACAATAATTTCATAATTTTGTTCCATTGTCTTTATCAGGATCGTCAGGAATGACGATTAACAGATTTGGTGACAATTCCATATACCACTTCTAGATTTGGCGAATTATTGCATATACCATTTTTTGATTTGGCGACTTATTGCTTTTATCATTTTCAGATTTGGCAACTAATTCCATATATTTTTCCAGATTTAGCGACTAAAAGATTCAGTTGCAACATTAAAACTGAATACACTTGTGGTTAATAGAAATAAAACAAACAAAAAAGAAGCGTTCCATATGTGAGAAAGGGGAGGGTGGGTGCGTCGCAATTTCTTATCATTATATAAACATTTTTCTGAAAATGTAAATAAAAAAAGACTCGTGCAAGTGAAAAAAAATTATGTTCTGTTAAATATTTTTTGTTTTTATAAAGCAATACGTTTAGAAGTGAAAATACGATTGACACTTAATATTACAATGTTTTTATTAACTCGCTTTCTTGTATGTCTGCCCGGGTGGAATTTTGTAATTGATTTTAAATTGTGTGTGACTTCCCTATGAGCTATAGACTTGAAATTTGGACTATAACTCAGAAGTGGATGACAATACATGAAAATGTGAAAAAGAAGAAAGAAAAAACGAAAAGGAGGAATTTTATACTTTTTAGTCCGTTATAAAAACATGGTACATTACATTTTTTTAATAATTTGAACATTTTCTTCTTAACACACTTTTATTTGTTTCACACTTTTATTAGTTTGACCTGTATATATAGATATGGACTCTTTGAAATATAACGATACGGGACTCATCCGAGCCCGTATCGTTAACGAAAACGGGCCCCGTAAACGAAGAGAATAAATGCCCTTCAGACCCGTTAATTAATATCCATTGAAGAGCAAACCTAATGCCAGAAGCCACGTAATTCCGGCTCCAAATGTCAAACTCAAGCATAAATTCATCAATGAATAAATGATAGTTTAACAATCCAAAAAAGCACGCTTTTATTGTAGATCGAACTAACAAATGAAAAATAAATTATAGTTTTAAAAAAACCTTATTAAAAACTTAATAAAAAACTTATATTAAGAATTATTCTTTTACCTTTTATTTCGATTCAGCATAAAAGCGTGCTTTTTAGTTTTTTTAAAACTATAATTTATTATCATACCAACTTTCGAATCCGACGCGATGTCGTAACCATAACAAATCACAAAAACAAGATTAAACTTATGTCTATTAATCTCATTGATTAATTAAACAGCTTAATTTTTAGCGCTAAAAACCTTTTTACGTTACTAAGCCATATAAGAATTAAATACTCTCAGATACAAACAGGGACTGAACGAACTGGAGTTGAAAAAGTAGACACTCTAAATTTTTAATGTGGTTGACCACTTGAGTCCTAATGGACCTCTGGATATTAATTTGACTAACAAATTGTTGAATAACTGTCACTGCCCCTTTCATTATATATATATATATATATATATATATATATATATATATATATATTTATATATATATATATATGTGTGTATGTATATATATATGAGATATATACCTCACTCTTTACTTCAGTTCTCAATTATGTATAATTAATCTCATTAATGTATCTTTTCTAAGAAGTTAAGAGCCTTATAATAATATCAAAGATAACCCAGGTTTGTTTCAGGTGGAAAACTTCGCAAATTATGTTCCTTGGCGATATTGTATTCAAAAAGTTCTTAATACAATTCTCGTAAATATTTCTCTTGACAAACTAGCCTCCTTGTGGTGGAAAATTGGAGAAAAAAACAGATCACTTAAAACTAATTGAAGTCAATTTTTTTTTTGTAGATTTTAACCACACAATTTCGTACGCATATTGGAGCTTTATGCTCGCCTTTTCAGGGATGCAGTTGGCTCTGTTTTCATTTGAATGGACAATAACGCAAGGCCTAAGGTTCCATGCACATACTTCGAAGAATATACCTCAAAATAATAATTAAAGTAGATCAACATGTCATAGTCACTTTATGTAAAGGCAATTAAAACAAGTATTGCATTTATTATTAAAAAATTCTAATCTAATTTTTTATGTAATTTACTCATTAATAATATCAATTTGTGATCCAAGTGTCACCTACCCGTGCATTTTATTTAGTAACTGGGATATGTGCTTGCTTTTTTTTCTCCCAAACTGTCCAAGTCTAGGCCAGTTTAGATTAAATGCAATCGTATTGCATATTCTGAGTTTAATTTGTTTTTGTAGTCACTTAAGTTGAAAAATATATTTCACTTAAACACAATGTTCTGTATGTCATTAAAATGTTTATAGCTGTGTGAGAAATCCAGTGTATTTTGCATATATTTGCTACCTGTAATTTATAGAAACTGTTCTTGCTTCAATTTAGATTTTAACATAGTATCTGTTGATAAATTGTGTTTCCTCTCCTTCATTATAGGTGTTTTTTCCTTAAATGCAAAGTGGTGCATTTTCCATTAGAAAACTATTTAGTTTTGAAAGACATTGTTCTACCTAACGAGTATAAAATTATCTCATGGAACCCGAGATAGAATATTCAGATAGAGTACAATAGAATATTCACAATCTATTAGGAAGTATAATTATATAAAGATAAAACGTTTTAATATTCTTTCATTATATAATAATCAAAGTTTAAAAAGTGTTGCAAAATAAAGTTATACATAAATAAAATGTTCAGTTTCAATGAATAGGATGAGCTTTAGATATTTGTAATTACACAAACTTCAAAGAGAACATTAATCCATTTTGCATACATATTTATTTCTTCTTGGTTTTTTATTGTGACTCGTGGAGTCCCTGAGTATCCCTTGTGAAACCTCAGGGTTCCATGGAACACAATTTGAAGACCACTGTTATAAAGCATGCCGGGGATCCCCTGGGGACGAAACTCACATTTCCCCTCTGAGAATTACCCAAGGTCTGAAGACAGAGTTGCTGAACGAGCGAGATTGATTGCCACAAGAATTTATATTCCCTTATTTCCAGTGTAAAATCGCAGTGCAATGAGTGGTTATCTGTAAGAAGTTACTCTATAGCCAATTTTTTAAAATTCTGTTCTCAAACTACTTTTTCATACGTTCCGACGAATGTTACGCATCATTATGCATGTGTATTATAACTGATGAATGGTTATTTTTGTTATTATTTTCTTTTTCATTATATCAACCCTATGTACTTATAAAATTTCATCAAAATCTGTCCAGTAGTTCTAGAGATAATAGACCAAATCTGAAAATTCTCTTAATTTTGAACTCCATTATATATATATATGCAGATGGTTGTCAAAATAATGGAAACACCTGTGAATAAAAGTGACATTTTTAATGCACTTCGTAAGCATTAAAATATAACAATAGCTGCCAGTTTTTTCATAAATAGAAATGTGTTTAATCTGGTAGTACATGGTAGCTTTATTGAAGTTCAGTAAGTCTTGTATTTTTTTTCAAAAGCGTGAAATGCGGGACCTGTCCGATTTTCAAAGAGGCCAAATTGTTAGAGCCCGTCTAACCGGAACAAGTGTAACCAAAACGTCCCAACTTTTAGGGGTTTCTAGAGGTATGGTGTCTAAATTTATGACAGCATACACACAGGGCAGCAAGACAAGCTTGACAAAGTAAAATAGTGGACGGGAAGAGAAGTTCAGTGAAAGAGACCGACGGACAATGAAGCGGATTGTAATGTCTAAGAAGCAAAGCACCGCACCAAAAATAACCGCATAGCTAAATCAGCGCTAGATTCTCCAGTGTCAGTGATTTCAGTTAGAAGGCACCTTCACGAACAGAAAATTTACAGCAAAGCAGCATTCCCAGGCCACTTGTCACAGATGTTAATGCCAAACGTCGTCTCCAGTGGTGTCCCACTCACAAAATCTGGTCGATCGTTGTGGATGAAAGTAATATGGTGTGACGAATGACCTTTCACACATTTCCCTACAACAATACCCGACACTTTCGGAGGACACTTGCACAAGCGTATGATCGTGATTGTCTACTTCCGACTGTCAAACATGGGGGTATATCTGTGATGATATGGATAGTCGTGTCATGGTTTTCTGCTGGACCAAACGTAACATTTAAAAGAAGGATTACTGGGAAGTATAGAGAAATTTTAGCTGACCAGCTCCCATCGTACGATGCAAACTTTGTTTCCTGCAGGAAAGGGAACTTTCCAGGATGATAATGCACCTAACCGTGCAGCGGGACGACTTGTCCAATCAGGGTTTGATAAACTCGAGGTTGAAGTTAAGCATCTACCTTGGCCATCATGGTCACCCGACCTCAATATAATTGAACCATTATGCTCTATTTTATAACGTTCAACACGGAATCGATATCCCCCACCGGCATCTATCCCAGAACTTTCACAATATCTTCATAAATAATGGTACAATATTCCTGTAAAGAGTGTTTAGCACTTCTACGAATTGATTCCTAGGTGATTTCAAGCTGTATTACAGGCCAAAGGCGGCTCTACATCATACTAATAATGGATTATTTAAATATCTGTTTCCTTTATTTTGATAACCACCTTATACCAGAAGCTTATATAATTGAAGTTAAAGTTTTAAAACACTCTAAGAAAAGAACTACTGATCACAGAATGACATCAAATTTGAACGGAATGTTATTGAAGAAGGTGGTAACGTATGCCATTAGAGAAAAATAGTTCCAAATTTTATCAACAAATGGCGCTGTAAGCGGCAGAGTACGTAAATGAAAATACCTCTCATGCGTCCGACTCATTTCAATTGTTATAAAAACGCCGGGTACACGATTTCTCTTCATTTCACGTCTAATTTCGCCATGACTGTCTCATTTAAGGACGGTGCTCTGCTTGTAAAGCTTTTTGGCAAGAATAATGACTGTGCCTCAATAGCTCTTCAGAAGTTTCGGACACTCAAGGGTATGAAAAAAGGCGTTGGTCCGAGAACTGCCCAGGTTCTGGAGAAAATGATTCAAAATTTGAAGGGACAGGTTATTTTCATGTGCAATCTGGTAGAGCGAGAAAAAGATTTAATTCTACGGTAGTGGAAGAAGTGGCCGTAGCAGTGCAGGAGGAGTCGAGCGGTGGTTTGCAACCGTGGAGTACTCGGGTCATTGTCCGAACTTTGGGCAGGCCTATAAAAAAGGGATATAAAATTCTACGATGCATCATGCATTGCTATACATACAAAATTGACTCAATTGCTTCCTTCTGACCTGCCAGCAAGAGAGACTTTTGCTTTAGAATTTCTTACTCTCTGCTCTCATGGAAGTGGACAATGAATGGCAGTGGAAAATTTTGTGGTTAGACGAAACTCATTCCCATATGAAAAAATATGTCAATACACAGAACTGCTGAATTTGGGCAACAGTGAATCCACTTGCAATTCAACCAGTACCACTTCATCCTGCAAAATTCACTGTGTGGTGCGGGTTTACAGTATCATATATCTTAGGGCCATACTTTTTCGAGGAGATGAGTGCTTTTGGTCCTGTTATCGTTACCGTCACTGGTCAGCGCTCTGAGTGTCTTTTGCGCAACCACGTCATTCCAGGTCTTAAACAGTGTGGTTGTGTGGGTAAGATCATTTTTATGCAAGATGGTGCTCCGCACATTGCGAATCTAATGAAGCAGCTCTTGAAGGAGAATTTGAAAATGCTAGAGTTATCAGCCGACATTTCCCTCCACCTGGCCGCCCCGATCACTTGATTTTAAACCGTTTGACTTCTAGCTGTGGGGTTATCTGAAATATGTGATGTTCAGTGCTTCGATAGTACACTTAGTTGAATTGAAGTCGCGTATTGCGCAACACATTCTGAATGTGTCCCCGAAGGCACTTCGATCATTTGTGGAACATGCTGTTTCTCGATTTAAACTTGTTGCAGACAACGGTGAACAGCATGTTGAATATGTTTTGCGCAGTCCCTCGAAATTTAAAAACTGATTTTATAGACGACTTTTATGCGGTTTTTGACCTCAGGACAGTTAAAAAAAAGGTTTTTAACATCCATTGTGATATCCATTGATGATCCATTGCCGTGATGGGTGAGCTTAGGTAACTAACAGTATCAAACCTGAGCAGTCATGAACACTAACTTGTTTTAACTTACATCTCAGCTGTTGTTTTCTGATTCACTGTCATTTCTAATCGAACTGTTTTAAATTTTGATGTTTACTGCACAATCTGTTGCTAAAATTTGGAATTACTTTTTTTTCTTATTCCATGCGCTTTCCCCTTCTTCAATAGTATTCCGTTCAAATTTGACGTCATTCTGATCAGTGGTTCTTTTTTTTATAGCGTTTTGAAACTTTAATTATAATCACCGTAGTAAAGGACTGAAGGCCTAGCCCACTCAAGGGAGGAAGAAGTAGCCCTGGTGAGAGGGCGCCACAGGAATGCTAAGGCCAGTTAGTGCTGAGTGGCAGCTTGTAGTACAAAAAGAGAGAACAAAGGCGGGACGAGAACTTCATGAGAACTTTAGAATGTATAATTTTAAGAATTTAAATATTTTTTAGTATTTTTTTTATAAATATGTGTACTGTGAACTAGGTGTGAGAAATTAATAAACCGATTTTGGTTTAAAACTGCCTCTTCACTGGGAAGATAATAATACGCTATACCACTATTCACACCATGTTACACCATGTACATACATAAAGGACATGTTATAACAACTGGCATTAGCGTAACTACCAAATTCAAATAAAAACTGTTAAGATTTTTGTATTCAAAATTTTCGAATGATGCTACGACTAATTTAATCATTGGAGGGCTCGATTTTCTTCTCGTCAAGGAATTGAGTGTAATTTCTACCAAAAATTTCTTCTCGCGGATTAAAGGGCACCTGCTGAAAAACGAGTAAAATCTATATGTAATGAAGGATTTCTTTCTTTTCAGGATGCATCTGGGTGTATGGTGTATATAGCGAAGTCGAGTATCGAGATACAACGAGAGACGAGTACTGTCACCAGACTGTGTACCTGTTTGCATTCTGGATTCTCAACTTCTCTTTCATGATCCTCGCCTTCCTGTGCGTCACTAGTCTGGGCATCATTCTGTGCATCGTGGCCTCTCCAAAGGACAAGTAGAAAACTAACCATAAAGAAAATTCTTGTGCTTAGGATTGTTACTGTCGTTGCCTAATTTTAGGGTTCGTTTTTAAATAAAGTTTTGTATTAATCAAAATTTCATGTTTGTGGATTTCTTATTTCCTTTAAAAATATTATTTCGCTTGATGAACCACTCAGCTGCAATTTGATGAATGTTAGTAAATGCAGTTCCGACTAAAATTAAAGGAGCAAGATATTTAGAGTCAAAATGCACATTATTTAAACTTCCTTTGGATGATTTGAAAATTAAGAAAGCAAAGTATGCAATAGTATACTAAGGAGTAAATTTGGTTTGAAATATACAAGGGGTGATCAAATGAAAAGGTACGAAACGACACGGTGGGTACAAATATAGACTTTTTTCAAAATATACACCATAGGCCTGAGCACAACGATCCCACTGATGAACAAGCCGCAGGATTCCTTGTTCCCAGAATTCCTGTGGCTGTGACGAGACCCAGTCCTTCACAGTGTCCTTGAGTACGTCGTCCGAGTTGAAGCGCTTTCCTTTCAGGTGTTTCTTCAGTGGACCAAACACATGGAAATCGCAGGGTGACATGTCCGGACTGTAGGACGGATGGTCCAACGTCTCCCATTGGAACTTGTCCAGTTCCATTTGTGTGACTCTGGAGACGTGTGGACGCGCGTTATCATGGAGCAGAACCACACCCTCCGTGAGCAGCCCCGGTCTTTTGTTCTTGATGGTCCTGCGTAGGCGTCGGAGTGTCTCACAGTACACATCGGAGTTAATGCTTTTTCTGTTTTCGAGTAATTCTGTGCTCGCATCATTTGGACGCCGCTTTTTAGAAGAGCCTTTGCTCTCTCCTGCGCATGCGGGCACCCGCGCATGATCCGATTCCAGTCAGAGTCTCCAATGGCATCCCGAGATGTCTCGCTACATTCTCCCTTGGCGGAATATGCAAATATTTAACTGTTTCATTTTTATGTCGTTTCGTACCTTTTCATTTGATCACCCCTTGTATTTGTTGTGGTTAGCAGAAACAGTCTGAGACCACACCCCAATAGATAAAGCACGACAAAATACGTGCCAAGATTTCTTCGCTCATCAGCTTGCATTGCTGTAAATTGAGCACATGTGGTCAATGATCGGTCCCAGCATACATTCATCAATGTTATATCAGATCAACTTTGTCAATATGTAGATGTGTGTGGGATCTTTCATATCCCACTAAGATATCTCGTTCATTGCCGAGAGGCGTGTAACAGCGATTTTTGACAATTAGAGCTGCAACACTCGATAGTGATTTCCTCGTCTCGCAGAAGACTGCATTTTCAATAATTTCAAACTTGTAAATTATCTTTATAATAGTTTGGAGTTTGATATTGCTTCTCCATTTAAGTGTTACCTATTGGATGGGCAGCAGTGTACAAATAAATTTCGCTATGTTTTTAACTTTCTTACCAGTGTATTTCTAAGTTTAGTTTTATATTTTAAAGTTATATAACATTGTGTGAAAATTTTTATCGTTCAGAGCTATAGCTTAAGGCTGTATTATTCATACTTTTTAATAAACCACACACTTGCGAAGAAACCGAAACTCATTGATAACTTTGTACTTGGGTGAATAATGCTTGCTTACTTAACTTTATGACTTCCTCAAAATTCTATAATTCCGGTAGTGAAATTTTATGGAATTCGAATGGGTGTGTCGGTAATCTTTGAGAGGTCGTAGGATCCGAAATAACAAATATGACAGTGAATTTACTAATTTATTTACTCACAAATTAAATAAAATCTCAAAACCACACACTTGGAGCCATTTCTAACCAAAATCTTACACACTAAAAGTTATAATTATACTATTTATGTTGTAATCTCTTCAGTCTTCAATTGCTTAATTAGAACTCTAAGAAGTAAAGGAAAACTTCTCAGAGCAGTTCTCCACCTAATAGACACGTTATAATTTTAATAATATCAGAACTTCCACTCATCTTGCTCTTGTAGCAATCCTCCTCCCACAATTTTTCAAACTCTTGCACACGAGACTCGAACTCGACCTTACGATAGGCTCTAAGCCTTTAAGATCCACCCCACAAACTCGTGTTGCTCCAGGGGGTAACAAAAAAAAATTTTTATTATTTTTTCCAGTGTCATTGGGGTCAGTATAGTGTTAATTACCTGAATAATGTAATATTTAAAGATAAAAATATTTTGGGTCTTAAAGAGATATGAATGTCTAACCCACATGATAATGCGAGCTGGACCTTAAAGCAGTGCTTATCAAATTTCCAATATTTGCAACCCAATATATATATATATATATATATTCAGTCATAATTTTCATCCCCCTCCATAAAATAACAATGTATTGAATTTAATAATACTATACTTTGACGTTAAAGCTTTAAAGTGACGACTTTAACCACTTAAGTGACACCGGTGTATATCAACGTCTTGCTTTGCCAAAAGCGTTAATTGCCCCGGACGTATATATACGTCTTTCCAAAGTACGATCTTTTCTGTGCACGGCTATTCATTAAATTATTCCGAATGCAATAAAAAGACATTGACAGCGCTTGAGAAGGATTTTATTATTTCAGAGGATTTGCTTATTTATTCCTTTTATCCCCCTCCCATTAAATCACATATACATGCCTACGTGGAAAATGGTGGCACTGGGGAGCGAATTTGGCAAAAAATGGATTAATTATAAACCGTACAAATTATGAAGTTTAGTGTTAATTTTTGTATATAGATTGTTTATGACAAGCCACCATGAGGTCAATGGTAATTATTTAACTATTTCTTAACTTAGTCTTGCAAAATTATTATAAAAAACACTGCTGTTTGTAAAAATGCACCATGAAGAAAGAATGAAGAATTATGATAAGAATTAAATGAACTTTGCAGCAAATATCAATTATAGGAGGTTACGTAAAATAGTATAGTTTCAGAGCCACCACGCATGCGTGGCGTGAGCAGCATCCTCTGAAATGCTGAAAGCGTATAAATAAAAGGCTGTAAAGGGACGTTGAAAATAGTTAATGATTTTTTGTTAGTGGCGAACGTTTAGTGAGACCTTAGCATGCCTCCACGACAAAATAAGAAGAAATTCCAACAACTTACGGAGTTTGAACGGAGGAGGGCTTTCCTATCGCGCAATAGGAGCTCGTCTGCAGCTAAACAGTTCCACAGTGATGCGAGTTTGGAAGCAGTGGACACGACGACCACCGAACAACTCTAAAAACTGGCAGTAGACGACGGAAGGTAACGTAAGCGTGTGACGATCGACACTCCTCCAGGCAGTTGATAGCACGTTGGTCTAGTGCTACATGTGTACTAACATTGGCTTCGTCAATTCATCGACGTTTGTTGCACCGTGGATTGCGTGCAAGGGTGCCTTTATACAGGATCCCCCACACTGCAAACCATCGACGGCTGCGTCTGCAATGGGCTCATGAGCACAGAGCCTGCCAAGCTGATTGTCTCCAAGTTGTCTTTGGAGAGACACAAATAAATTTAACTAAATAAACAACAATGGACTGTAATTCCTAATAAACTTTGATGATTTGAGACTGTACGTCTGCTAGGCACGCAGCCTGACCTTCAACTTACGTTTTCCACCGAAGTTCTTTCTTACAACCCAAATGGCGGGCGCCTTGGCGCTCGCCAAGTTGACAAAAAATACAAATGGTAAAGGCAGCCTTAACATTCCCGCCCGGCCTTGAAATGTAGATTTCAAACAATTCATGTAAACAAACAAATGATTAAAGATTCGATTACAATATTCAAAGAAATGATAAACATACAATACAAGGATGCAATATAAGGATACAATATAAGAATACAATACAAGAAACATACAATATATATAATGAGTAAGATTAACTAATTACAATCAGTTTTTTCAATGGGCAACACACATATCTTAGAAACACTTCGTTTCAGAATACCTGCGGCAGTTTTGACTACAACTACTCTACTTTACTATCTGAGCCATAAATTATTTCAATAATTCTTCCTAGTTTCCATTTACATGGTGGGATATTATCCTCTACTATAAGAACCATATCATTTATTGCAACATTTCTTTTTTCCCAGTACCATTTTGTGCGCTGTTGCAGATTACTGAGATAGTCCCTTTTCCACCTTTGCCTTGATATCTTGAACAATTTTTGTAGTTAACTGCCACCGAGACAATCTGTTTATCTGAATGCCTAACAAGTCTGGTTCAGGAATAGCGGTTAAGGGACGCCCAATTAAAAAATGTCCCGGAGTCAAAGCCTGATAGTCGTTTGGATCGGATGATAAGGGTGATATGGGCTCGAGTTTTAAGCACTGCCTCAATCTGAGCTAAAACTGTTGAAAGTTTCTCATGTGTCAAACGCATATTTCCTACAACACGGTGTAAGTGATATTTTACAGATTTGACACATGATTCCCATAAACCTCCAAAATTTGGTGACCTAGGTGGGATGAATTTCCATGAAATACCTTCCGAAGCAAGAAAAGAGTTAATCTGGGCGTTTGAATTCATTACTAATTGAAAAAGTTTTTTAATTTCAGAATTAACCCCAACAAAATTACCTGCGTTATCTGAATAAATAAAGGCACTTTTGCCTCTTCTCGCAAAAACTCTTTTCAGACAAGCAATGAAGGCTTCGGAGGTAAGGTTTGTCACTAATTCTAAATGCATTGCCTTAGTGACAAATCATACAAATATAGCAACATATACTTTGTAAGAATTATTCCTCTTCGGGTTTTTATTTTTTATTAAAAAGGGCCACAGAAATCTACTCCAACACGATTAAAGGGGGGGGGGAGACCATGTAGTTCTCTCTTTAGCGAGAGCTCCCAAAATCTGGGTTTCTACACAAGGTTTGGCTTTAAAGCAGATTACACACTCGTGCACAATCTTCCTAGTTAGATTTCTGCCACTAATGGGCCAGAATCGATGTCGAACGCTGTGCAAAAGGGACTGCGGTCCAAGATGATAAAATTTGTTATGAAAATGCAATATTAAAATATACGTAAATTTGGATTTAGTTGGTAAATAGGATATTTTGTTCCATAATCTAAGTCGGAATTGCCCAATCTGCCCCCTACGCGAATTATTCCCTTGTCATCGATAAATGGATTTAAAGATTTCAATTTACTATTACTAGACACTGGCTCACTTTGTTTGAGCCTTTTTGAAATCGTCTGAAAATTCTCTTACCTGAACCATTCTAACTAAACATTGCTCAGCATCTGTAAGTTCTTCTGAAGTTAAAGGTCCCGTGCGCTTACTATGGGGATTTTTGGCATTCCTAGAAAACCTTAAAACAAAACTAAAAATATGAATTAGTTTCAAATAATTATTAGTCAAATTTAACCAATTATCTAGAACAACAGAGTCTAAAGTCAATTTTAGAGTTCTTTCAGAGTCTGTTTTCAGTTCTTTGGTAAAATCGTCATTTTTAGGATCTAAAGTTATTTCACTATTGGGAAGAGAGTAATCAAAATGTGTCTGGATCTTTATACCACAATTCACAGTTCACAAGATTTTCAGCACTAAGTCCTCTTGACACCAAATCACTGGGATTCTGCTCTGATCTGATGTGTTGCCAACAATAGGATTTTGTAATTTCTTTTATCTGTGACACTCTGTTCCCTACAAAGGTTTTTAACAGGCAGGGATCAGTCTGCAACCATCCCAACACAATCGTTGAGTCTGTCCATAAGAACACACTATCAAACTTTAATTTTAAAGATGCAATCACCTTCTTCACAAGTTTTGATAATAAAATCGCTGCGCAGAGTTCAAAACGTGGAATGCTAATTCGTTTGATTGGAGCTATTCTACTTTTACTGCAGAGCAATCTCATCGATGACTGTTCAGATGAATTTGTACAACGAAGATAAATAGCTGCACAAAAGGCTTTTTCAGAGGCATCTGAAAAACCATGCAGTTCCAAGGACTTGTAATTTTCAATAAGAACAAAACGTTGCACCTTTATTCCTTGAAGAGCCTTTAGGGAGAAAATGAACTTCTTCCAGTTTCGTATTTCATTTTCTAAAAAGGGCTGATCCCAATCTCTCTTGACTAACCAAAGAGTTTTCATGAATAATTTCGCTATGACAATGACAGGGCCTAACAGTCCCATTGGATCGAAAATTCGAGCAATGTGTGATAAGATTGACCTCTTTGTCCACTCTGAATTGCTGGTTGGATCACTGACGGAAAATTCGAAAGTATCGTGCTTCGGGTTCCAAATCAATCCGAGAGTTTTTACTTTTTCTTCATCTCGATCAAAATGATATTCCTGGGCTTCATATGGAAGTTCTTGCAACATACCTTTACAGTTTGATGACCATTTATGAAGCTTCATACCAGCACAACTGAGTAATTCAATGAGCTGTTTCTGAACTTCTTTTCCACTTTCAATGTTGTTTACACCTGACACTAAGTCGTCGACATAGAAATCAGTCTCTAAAATTTCTTTAGCTACCGGAAACTTTTCTCGATTATCAATTGCAATTTGCTTTAGCGTTCTAGTGGCTAAAAAGGGAGCACTGGTTGTTCCATAAGTAACAGTGTTTAGTATGTATGTTGAAACTAGTTCATTTTTATCGCTTTTCCACAGGATCCGAAGATAATCTCGTTGATCTGGAGTGATTAGAATCATTCTATACATCTTTTCGATATCGGCAGTAATAGCAATTGGTTGTTTTCTAAATCTGATTATGATAGAAAAGAGTTCATCTTGAATTATTCCACCGCTCGCTTGTAAGGAACTGAGGGACCTGCCATGAGCCGTAGGACAAGAAGCATTGTAGACTACTCTTAATTTTGTACTACTTTTCTCTGGATGATAAACACCATGATGGAGTATATAATACGTTGTGTCGGGTTCAACCTTTTCTTCAACCCTTGTCATATGACCCAATTGTTCATATTCTTGCATAAAGTTTTGATACAACGAACAAAGTTGAGGATTTCTGTAGAGTCGGTGCCAAAGTGAATTTAGACGTCGCCAAAGCTGTCTCTTTAGATTTACCTAATTTTGAGGGATTTTCTTTGAATGGGATATCTACAACATAACAACCTGTCTCGTCTCTAGAAAATGTGTTTTTAAAGTGATTTTCACAAAAAAGTTTCTCCTCATTCTTTAATTCTTTCACTTCCTCAACAGCTTCCATTTCCCAAAATCGAGAAATTGATTCCTCTAAATTTACTTCATTTCTTGATAAAAAACAACTTTTAATGGGTTGGTTAATTGGAAGCTTTCCCGTAACCCAAAACTCAAAACTGAGCCTTGTAGAACAATAGATTCACCAATTTGTATTTTTTCATACTATAAAAATTCTGAAGAATACTTCGGCTCCTAATAGCATATCCACCTTACCAGGTTTGAAGAACTCTGGATCAGCTAACTGAATACCCTGAGGCAATTGTATGCCAGAAATATTTAATTCAACTGAGGGGGTCAAATCAGTTATTTTTGGAATCACCAAACATTCTAATTCGGCATTACAATTTTCATTTTTGTTGGAAATAGTTCCATAAACTCTAGATTTAACTGTCTGCACACTCTCATTAATGCCCGAAACCGGAGCATAAATTTTTTCTCTTTTTAGTTTTAAAAAGGTCGCGAATTCGGAAGATATCAGATTTATTTGACTGGCTGAGTCTAAAGTTACTCTACATTTAAACTTATCCCCATAACAATTCTGAACGAACAGAACAGCTGTACTCAGTAATACTGTGGAATTCTCCCTCGTTGTATTGCTTAAACTTTGTACCGGCGCCTGCAAAGAGTAAACATTTTGCGGTTGTGTTGACGAGTTTTCTTCGCGCATAGTTAATTCATTTTCCGTATTCAATTGATCTTGTGGAGGCAGTCTGTCAGGTGAACGCAAATCCTCGTTTGATTTATGAAGAAGAGTGTTGTGTTTTTCCCCGCACACATTACACATAAATTTTGATTTACAGGCAGAATAATAATGCGAATTGCGCAAACAGTTCAGGCAAAGTTTATGCTTTCGAGCAAAAAATCATACCTTTGAGAAACATTCATATTTTGAAAAGAGTTACACTTGTTTAAAAAACGAAAACCTTTACATAAAATACATTTTACAGTTTCACTTGAATTAATTACTAATGATTTAGGGTTAAATGGAGTAGGAGAATTTTTATTTGGTTTCATAAGAGAATTAGAATTTCGGTTAATACTTTCAAGAACCATACTTCTTTTTTCAACAAATTCAAGAAATTCATCTAATTTTGGAATATCTGTAGATTTTAAGATTGGATTCAAATAATTTCCTGGTTTCTTTATCTAACTTAGATAACAATATGTTTACTAAAATAGCATCTGAAAATTCATTTCTAGTGAATTTTAAACCTTTTAACGACCTTAAGTTCTTTTTTACATTGTCTACAAAATAACGCAATTCTCTGGCAGCTTCATGCTGAATTTTTTCTTGATTTATAATTGCGTGTAAATGCATGTCGAAAATCGCGCGTTTGTTTTCATACCTTAGTGTTAAAGCTTCAAGCAACGCTCCGCTTCAAATGAGTCATCGCAACATTCAATATGCTTTGCGTGACCTTTAAGAGCGGATCGTAAATAATAGAAGTTCTGCGAATTTGTTAGCTTTTCGTTATAAGAAATTAAATTGCCAAATTGATCTTTAAATGTACTCCATTCTTCATACAAACCGCTAAATTGAGGTAAAGGAATTTCAGGTAATTTTATACTAGTTTGTCTACTTTCATTTACAGACAGAACATTATTTTCTTTAGAAATAACTTCCGACACTGAAATATTTTTTGTATTATCAAGTTCAGAGAGTAAGAAATGAAATCTTACCTCTGTTTTATCAAGATGATATTCTAATAGTTCGAGCTCAGTGTCAGTCTCTGATAAGTTGACCTCCGCTGGAAGGCTGTAATAATCTTTTCTAAGGGATTCAATCTTCTCTCTCAGAGCGGAGATATTGTTTAAATGTAACTTCACTTCTAACAATGAAGGAGACTGTTCATTTCCCGTTCCGAACAGTTCCCCCTTAGCTCTCAAGGCGTCTCGTAGTCTATTCAAACTTGTTATTTTCATTTTGTTGGACTTTTCTGGTTCTAAATTAAGATAAACTAATTACTCTCCGGTCGACTCGACCAAATCATGGAGAGACACAAATAAATTTAACTAAATAAACAACAATGGACTGTAATTCCTAAAAAACTTTAATGATTTGAGACCGTACATCTGCTAGGCACGCAGCCTGACCTTCAACTTACGTTTTCCACCAAAGTTCTTTCTTACAACCCAAATGGCGGGCGTCTTGGCACTCGCCAAGTTGATAAAAAAATACAAATGGTAAAGGTGGTCTTAACAGTCTTTTCAGATGAATCATGCTTCAATTTGTGGGACCATGATGGCCTCATTCGTGTTAGACGCTATGCCAGTGAACGCTGCCTTCAAGAGTGCATTATCGAACGACATAGTGGCCTAACACCCGGAATTATGGTTTGGGGTGCGATTTCGTATCATGGGCGATCCAATTTGCTACGAATTGAGGGTAATTTTAATAGCAATAGATACGACCGTGAAGTGCTACAGCCGGAAGTCGTTCCCTTCCTTCAAGGCATCTCTGGAGCTATCTTTCAGTAGGATAATGCACGCTCATATGTTGCAAAGTTCGCACACATGCACTTCTGTTCAGTCCAACACATGCAACTTTTTTCTTGACTTGCTTATTCGCCGGATATGTCATCTATTGAGCATGTGTGGGATTTAGTTGGTTGGCGTCTTGCTCGTCATCCGCGTTGTTCAGCTTCAAAAGACGAACTTTTGATGCGCATACAAACAATATGGAATTATTTTCCACAAGCAGACATTCAAAATCTGTTTGACTCCATGCCACGTCGTATAGCAGCACTTATTGCAGTGAGCAGTGGCTACACCAAATACTGATTTCGGACACTTGATATTGTTTTTTTTATTTGAAAATTTCGTCATTTATTTGTACTAACGCAAGTCGTTTGTGCATTAAATTTCATTTAATTCTGATGATTCCTTCATGGTGTTGCATTTTTTACAAACAGCAGTTTACATTCATTATATAAGAAAAACATTCAAAATGATAGAAAAGTTTCAACATTTGGTTCAATCAATTGTTCCTTTCCGTACCTCATAAATTAAGAGAATGGTTGACAAACGGAAGAAATTTTAATGGAAAAATGGAAACCTATCTGATGTAAAATGTTTTATAAAAAACAAACATATTCATTATTTTATAATAACAATTTCCTTCTTGGGATTGCGAATGTTATTAATAATCATTTTCCAATTTCTCGTGACAACCGTTTGCTTAAAAAATGACACTAAAACAAAAATCTGGTTTATTGAAAGCGGCAGGAAAAAATACTCATTAAAGGCCAAATGTCCTAAAAAGAACAACTATTAAAAATGAGTAAATATAAGACTAAATTTTAAAATAAAGAATATTTATTATTGCTTTAAATAACAGTTTTAAATCGATTATACTTTTTTTTTAAAGTTATGCTTATTGAACGGAATACATCTTTGAATTCAATTTTACATATTATGTCAGTAACGTAATTTTTCAAATGTACATCGAAATATTTATAAGAAAACTAAAAGTTTTACGATGGATAATAAATTTTAATATTGATAAATTTTTAAACGAGTTTCAAAATTCTATTTTATGCTTCATTATATCTTAAGATAACATAGAAAAATGACATTTACATGTATTGTATATAATTATTTATATTATTTAAAATAATGTTAATGGAATAAAAGTATTATAAAATTTTTACAAATATTATAGAAATTTTGTTTTTATTAACGGGATATAGTAAATTAACTTATAGAAGTGCCACCCTTCCGGTATAGTGGTTAGCAACGCTGACTGCGATGCCGTAGGAACTAGGTTTGAATACTGGAGAAGGCATAGATGTTTGTAACGTATAGTGCCCTCGTTGCATGGGGGTACTCTAAATAGCCGTCGAGCCGCAAGTCCTCTCGTGAGATTGGTGGAAAGGGAAGAAAAGGTGAAAAGCCCCTGAACACCCCTAGGGTGTTCTCCTTCAAAATTAGGGTGGAACTGAGCAAAATCCTACTGTCACTTGTATGGTGCTCAAAGCTAAGGCTAAAGACAAATGTAAAAATCTAGCCCTTAACCGCGAAGAATTTCGTGGACCTTGATCTGATGTTTCTGTCGGTCAGGTGGCATAAGTAACAACAACAACATAGAAGTAATGATAACAAAAATAAATTTTTCACGAGTATTTTTTTTCTTTCCAAATTTGGTGACTTTTATTTGTTATAGTCAACCTCTTCTTCCAGTGTAACCCAGAAACGGATGTGATTTGGACTGCCAAGTAAAGGCGGAATTGAGTATAAGCCATTTCTCGCGAAAAAGTCGTTTGGCTCGCAATCTGGTTTTCGATGCCAATAACGTAGTAGGCGAAACGACAATAACGATTTTTTTCAAGTTTTAACTTTTTTGAGGGTTTACAAACACATGTGCACACGTTTTTTTTTTGTTATTGTTTGTACGAATTTCACTCCTCACACATAAAATTTCCATACTGGGGCTTTATATGAAAATTGATTCTTAAGGAGTAAACTCCACTAATGATGGGTAGTCGTTGAAATAACACTAAAAATTACAGTTAATTTTACCTTCAATGTTAAATTAAATAAGTTGTAATCTATATTTATAAGGAGAAAACCGACTCACTGACTGACTGACTCACTCACTCACTGACTGTCTGACTGACTCACTGACTCACTCACTGACTGACTCACTCACTCACTGACTGACTCACTCACTCACTGACTCACTCACTCACTGACTGATTGACTCACTGACTGACTGACTCACTCACTCACTGACTCACTCACTCACTGACTAATCACGATATCTCCAAAACTATTGAACCTACAGACTTGAAATTTGGTAGACATGTTCCTTTCATGGAGTAGAGATCAGCTAAAAACGAATTTTTTTTTGCGAAATTCGAACCGAAAGGGGCGTTACGGGGGGAGTGTTAAGGAGTGTTATAAATAATTGCTTCCATTTTTACACTACTCAAAGTACAATCTTAAAATTGGGTAAGCAGATTTCTTTCATAGAGTAGAGATCCGCTACAAAATGGGTTTTGGGCAAATAGCCCCCCAAGTGGCGTTGCAGGGGAATAAGTGACGTAAAAGATAAATACTTTCGTTTTTAAAATACTTGACCTACCGGCTTGAAAATTGGTAGGCATAGTTCTTTCATGGAGTTAATATCCGCTACAAAATGCGTTTCGGGAAAATTGATCCCCAAGGGGTGTTGAGGGGGGTTAAGGGGCGTAAAAGATAAATATTTTCGTTTTTAAAATACTTGACTTACTGGCTTGAAAATTGGTAGGCATAGTTCTTTCATGGAGTTAATATCCGCTACAAAATGGCTTTTGGGAAAATTGACCCCAAGGGGTGTTGAGTGGGGTTAAGGGGAGATATAAATAATTACTCCGATTTTTAAACTATTAGACGCACAGTCTTGAAATTTGGTAAGCAGGTTTCTCTCATAGTGTA
Source organism: Trichonephila clavata (assembly GCA_019973975.1). Lineage (NCBI taxonomy): Eukaryota > Metazoa > Arthropoda > Arachnida > Araneae > Nephilidae > Trichonephila > Trichonephila clavata. The sequence continues at coordinate 37,308 of BMAO01007053.1, read as the reverse complement.
GAGTTACGCCACAAAATGGGTTTCGTGAAAATAGACCCCAAGTGGCGTTGAGGAGCTTAAGGGGCATTATAGATAATTACTTTCCCATTTTTAAACTCCTGGTAGCACAGTCTTTAAATATGATAAACAGAATCCTTTTATGGAGTAAAGATCCAATATATAATGTGTTTTGTGAAAATCAACGCCCCAGGTGGCGTTGCGGGGTCTCAAATGGCGCTATAGATAATTTTTTCCATTTTTAGTTTATTAGACTCACAGTCTTCAAATTTGGTAAGCACATTCCTTTCATACAGTAGAGATCCGCTATAAAATGGATTTGTGAAAACAGACCCCCAAGTGGCGTTACGGGGGCTCAAGGGGGTTTATAGATAATTTTTCCCATTTTTAAGCTATTAGACGTACAGTCTTGAAATTTGGTAAGCATATTCCTTTCGTTGAGTACAGAACCGCTATAAAATGGGTCTCGCGAAAGTTAACCCCCAAGTTTCATTTCGGGGGAATAAGGGGCGTAATAGATAAATATTTCCATTTTTAAACTATTCGATCTACCTGCTTGAAAATTGATAGGCATGTTCCTCTCATGGAATAGAGTTCCTCAAACAAAGAGTAAAACAAAAATCGACACCTAAGGAGGGTTGCGAGGGGTGAAGGGGAGTTATAGGAAAAAAAAATCCTGTTTTAGATTTGTTAGACCTGTGTACTTGAAATTTGCTAAGCATGTTCCTTTTGTTGAATATTGATCCACTAAGAATGCATTTGACGGGAATCAACTACTGGGGGAGCAAGGGGTTACTGGGGCGTGTTAACAAAAAATTTCTTTTTTCGAACTACAAGAACTATAATAATGGAATTTGGCTTATACATTTTTCTTTTGTTGAATTGAAATCCGCTAAGAACGGTTTTCGGGAGAACGACTCTCAACGGAATTATGAGGGAGGGGGCGGGAATTGATAGTAAAAATTTTACCCTATTAGATTTAGACTTGAAATTTGACTTCCATGTTTATTTTACGGAGTAGAGATCCATCTAAAATTGGTTTTGCGGAAATCCACTTTGTTATAGGGTTACGAAAGTATAAATATCATTCTATACTCAATTTTAGAGAATATTAGATAATACAAATTAGTAGTTCTGTCCCTTTTTTATCAAGAGGCGAGAGTTACAGGTATAAGTAATATTTTTCAATACAGTAGAATTCTTAATGCTAGGACTTAGATATCAATATTTTATATATATAAACAGATATATTTATAAAACATCATGAAATACCCAGCGAAGCGGGAGGGTAACGGCTAGTAACATATACAATATAATTAAAAAAAGACTGATTTGATTTTTTTTTGGACTTCAAATGCGTTATCGTTAAAATGAAAATTGTTATTTGAACAAAGAAATTCAATTTTATTTTCATTGCATGTAGAAATATCTGATTGTAGTTTTGTGTTCATAGTATAATTTTAATAGCATATCGAAACTCATAAGTAAATACACTGCTGGCCACCGTAAATGCAACACCCTGAAGGAAGCACGCAAATAACATGAAATTTACAACATACATTAGCGGAGGTGAGATATGCAAATGATTACAATTTCAGCACAGACACACATCACGCACGCCTGTGGCGACACCTCAAAGCGCTATTTAAGGCTTCGAGATTTCGACAATTTCAAGTTTGGCAATTGTGTTTTTCTTGTGGATTTTTTAAATAACGATCAGTTATGTCTCGTAGAAAACGACGATCAGCTTATGATCAAGTATCCGAGTTCGTCAGAGGAAGGATAGTGGCCTACCGAGATTGTGGATTATCTTTCAGGGAAATCGGTAGTCGTGTTGGACGAAGCCAAACTGTGACGGGTGCTTACGCGTTTCACTAACTTTCTCTTAAAAACTTTAAATTGTATTTATTTTGACCAATCCCCACTGACAGCTGAAAGTGTGACTTATGCAAATAAGATAGTTTCGGGTTTAGCGAGTTCGAAAGAGATATAAAAGGGAGAAATGAAATGAAGAGAAGGGGATGACTAAGCGGTTTGATAGAGTAGAACTCCGTGTTTGGGATTGAAAAGTAAACTACGTGGTTGCTTAAGAAAGTGTTTATAAGAATTTAGTTTAACTAAGTGAAGACTGATAGCGGAAGTAAGATTATTGAACAAGATTCATTAGCTGGGTTCAAACGTAATTGAAGATATCTTGGATTGCAGCCTCTTCATAAATTCTACTAGTTTCCAGGTTCCTTCCGAAGAAGATTTCAGGTCTGTAATATTTGTAGTTTAGATTTAAATGTGTAGTTTGATTGTACGTGTTATTCCCCTCGTGATATCAGTTAGTATTCCGTCGTCCATAATTGAATTCTGATAGCACTCCATGATAATTTATTGTTCTTAAAGTTGATTATTAATTGTGAATTTCTATCTTAAAGAAATAATAAATAAGTGATTTATTATTTGAGTAGTCATTAATTATGAATCCTACATATCCAAACATAGATAATATGCAAAGAGTAACAAATAACTCTGGGGATAGTAGGAGACTACGACAAAACAACTGTAATGCGTATATGTGATCGTTGGATGCAGGAGGTTTCGACGGACCGACGTGGTCGATCGCATCCCCCTCAGTGCGCCACTTCATGTGAAGACAGGCAAATTGTGCGCATGGCAGTGACGGATAGCTCGGTCACATCACGAACCACAGAACATCACATTAAGTCTGTAGCGCATCATTCAGTGTCTACGCATACCATTCGACGCCGTTTACAGCAGAGTGGTCAGTCCACAAGACGTCCATTGCTTTGTCTACCCTTGACGCAGAACGACAGACGTATCCGCCGCCAATGTTGCGATGAAAGAAGAATGTGGGTGGCAGAATGGAATGAAGTTGTCTTTACTGACGAGTCACGCATCTGTCTGCAACACCACGATGGTCGGATTCGAGTCTGGAGACATCGTGGAGAGAGGATGCTGAACAGCTGCATTACGCACCGCCACACTGGTCCTGCACCGTGTATTATGGTATGGGGTGATATTGGATATCAATCTCGCACTCCTCTAGTACTCATTGCCGGTGCTTTAAACAGCCAGCGCTAAATCTCCGAGGTGTTGGAGCCAGTTGTCCTTCCTTACCTTCAGGGCTTGGCCACAGCCATATTTCAACAGGATAATGCGCAACCACACATGGCACGCATTGTCCAAAGTTTCTTCGTCCATCCCCAGATTGAATTGCTTCCCTGGCTGGCTTGCTCTCCGGATCTTTCGCCGATAGAAAACATGAGGTCCATGGTTGCTTAACGGTTGACCCAGATTACACCCCCAGCTGCCACACCAGATCAACTTTGGCAACGTGTGGAAACTGCTTGGTCTGCTGTACCCCAAGAACACGTCCAAAGTCTCTTTGAATCAATGCCGAGGCTTCTGGCAGCGGTGATCTTCAACAATGGCGGCTACTCGGGCTACTGATTCTGGCAGGAACCACACTTCACAGAAGTCTATAAATTTAATCATTTGTTACTTGGTCAACATGTTATCAAGTTTTGTTATGCTATCTCTTGTCTTTCTTGGTGTTGCATTTACGGTGGCTAGCAGTGTATTTCACGTCAGATTTCGGTAGGATTAAAATTCCTGCTTAAGAAAAAAGAAACCTAACTAAAAAATTTTATTTTGAAAAGGAAAATTGAACATAATTTTACGAAAGCATTGTTTTCAATTCCATCCATTTTGTCATGTTGAATGTGATAGATCTATCCGCATTCTTCATTTATTATAATCCTCTTGGGAAATCATTGGTCTATCCATTGGAGTTTATTAACAGCGAACCCCCTGAAGAAGAAAACCTGACTCTTCAGATGAGGTCGGATACATGTAGTCTAGGTTTTCAAGCTAGTGATAGAAGAATAGATTGTTACTGATCATGTAATATACTATTTTCAGAGATTCTATAAATGAAAGAATTCAAGAGACGATTGATCACTTAAGTTTAATTATTGGCTCAATAGATTTGATCCTGAAATAAGAGGGTCGATGTTTAAATCATGATTCGTTCTTCCACATATTTAAACATTTTTTATTACATCGTTTAAATGATAAATGGTGTGTTGAATCAATAGATTGATTCGTTGTCCCTTCCTCCCACAGCTCTAGGCGGGACTCAATCCTTACATTTCTCCTAGAGAAGAAGAGCTGTTTTTAGCTCAGAGGGGGTCACGAACTCTTGGACTTTCTGTCGAGTCATGGACACCCTCTATGCCTTACGTCTGTCGAGGCACATGAGAGTAGGACAATGTCGTTTGAGGTTCAAAATTATACCACTTTCATTCATGGCACTCGTGTTGCCTTAAAATATCTTAATAAAAAATCAACTAACAATAATTAAAGTAATATTTTTATTTCATATATTAAAAAAGCACTATTTTCTACGAGGAGGCTCAATTGACTTGCAACGAGTAACTTTTTACACATGCAGTAGAACCACTACATATAATTATATTTTTATTAACACATTTGAAAAAAAAACTCTCTTATTTATTTCCAATTCCTTCAAATTGAATCTCTGCGTTTAATTTTTAAATAAAGATAGAAAAACACAGTACACGGAGAGAAAAGTCTGTAACTCTAAATCTCTTTTCTGAAATATAAGAATAACTCCCACGGAAGGGCAAGTGTTAAATAAAAGGCTTGTTTCAAGTGAGGAGCTCCGTTTTTTTTAAATCGGAAGCAGCAATTCTGCTTATGTATAAAAACTCATTCTTCTTTTGAATTGCAGTTTTCATTGGTTTTCTTTCTTTAACCGAAGCATGGCTTACAAATTTAGAAGTGAAACTCGCAAAGCACTTGAATTTAAAAAAATTATTTTAGACAAAAGAATCCCTCATTTTGAGTCGAGGAGAGTATTTTTTAAAAAGGTTTGATTCATTCATTGAAAAATAAGGCACACTCATATAAATACGAGTATTTGGCAAGGAAATTCTGTCAGTAAACAGAAGCAATGCTTTTTTTGTTTTCGAAATTAAGGTAATCTGCATTTTAAAGATAAATGATGGTCATGTTGTTTCTTAATTAATATGACACCAGTCGGAAATGAAGCAAAAATATTTTTATTTTCTGAAATAACCACGGTGCTGTCTTCGTTATTTAATCGAAGTTCCAAAGTACCAGACCTATCGCCAATATCCCTCTTGTTACTTCAGATTGCATTAAGAAACCATCAATGAATGAGAAATTATCATTAATGGATAAAATAGGGCAGTTTAGTTATTGCATGTAAATAAACTAATATATTTTAGAATTGAGAAATTAAAAAAATCATTTGTTTTCACATCTCTTGCTCATTTTAGTTTAACCTCGATTTTTTTTAAAAAAATAATAATTCAAATGTTCCCCCCCCAAATAATAAATTAAACCCCGCAAAGCTTCTGAGTCCTTTCACTTTTATTCATTAACTTTCAAGAAAACTATGGAAGTTACTACTAAAATTATAGAAAGAGAGTGAAATGAATATAAATGTATGCTTCAAGGGAAAAGCAGCGCAATTAATCGTTCAGAAGAAGAATATTTCGGTCGGCGAGCGTACTACGGCCTTCCGCTATACCTTTCGAAGCGTGGTTCCAATCCACGCAAAAAAATACAAGGAAAGCCAGTTTACGTGACAATCTACAACAGGGGTTAGAAACCTTTTGGCTGTGGAGTGCCAAACCAATCTTCCAATAGGATTCAGTGTGCCACACAGCAGGACATTTTTGAAACAATTCGATTATCGCGATAATGCATGCAGAGTTAGAGAATAGAGGTCAATAATATAGATTTACAGCTTTACTATACATTAATTTTGCATCTCTCATTTAAAAATACTTCTTAACATAAAAATAAACAGCATAAAATATAACTAGTTCTTCAACAAAAAGATTAAGATTGTTCATATATTATGTATTTTTAAACATTTTTATTAAAATAAAAACTATATAATATATATATAAGTATTTCCCTTCATTACAGTTAAATAAAAAGATAAATAAAGAATTTAATGCGAACCCAGAGTTGGCATGGCTCTGCTTTCATATCGCAAAACAGGGGTGAATACTTTGTGACTTTCAATTAGACACCTTCTTGAGCACTCAGCTGTAAAACAATTTCTTTGCGGGCTTCAAATATTTTTTTTATGCAGAAAGATTTTTTTTCCAGATACATAAAACCAAAAACGGAGAGCAAAGTACATGCAATTTTCTCACTTCAAAAAATTAAATCTCTACAGCAATGCATTCAATAATTTACAATAAAGCTGTAAATTTAGCTTTAAAGTTATCTGTCAGATTTTTTCGTAATTCCGTAAATGTCCATAATTCTGAAGATGTTTGTCAAATAAAGTCCATTACAAATTAATTAACTTCCATCCACTCAAAAATTGACAAATTTGTTGAGTAGAGTAGGTTGCTAATAAGAATTGTACCACTTGCCACATGGGGCACGCGTGCCAACCCTTGATCTACACTTTTTCAATTTGTAGGTAAACAAGTGCATCTATCTAAGTATGTAAGTGAGGCTAGTTTCTGATGACAAATTAACGCGCCGAAGATACTAAAAGATGGAAAATGGTCCAAGGAGGCCATTCTGACCATTGAAATTATGATATTGCAATTTCAAAATATATTATTTAAAAATTTTAAATGTGCCATTTGTCTGCCCCTGTATGTATTTGATTGCTCCGCCCAAAGACAGCGAGTAAGAGTTCAAGCTCTTTCCTCAATTTTTAAAGTTACGATCCTTCTTTCCGAATCAAAATCAGATAAAAAAATAATTTCAGTATCATATAGACTGTTTATTTTGCCAGATAACTGTATAATATTTTCACAAAATAATGCTATTTTGCATTTTTTACGATTTTTTTTATAAAATTATTCAATTTTGATGCGATTGTATGAAAAGAGTTTTTCAATCGCCATCTATCATTTTCTAATTACACTGCTGGCCACCATAAATGCAACACCAAGAAAAACAAGATATAGCACATCAAAATTTATTTTGTAGATAACATGTTTACCAAGTAACAAAGGATTAAATTTATAGACTTCTGTGAAGTGTGGTTCCTGCCAGAATCAGTAGCCAGAGTAGCCGCCATTGTTGGAGATTACCGCTGCCACACACCTCGGCATTGATTCAAAGAAACTTTGGAAATGTTCTTGGGGTACAGCAGACCAAGCAGCTTCCACACGTTGCCAAAGTTGATCTAGTGTGGCAGCTGGGGGTGTAATCTGGGTAAATCATTGAGCAACCATGGACTACATGTTTTCTAACGGCAAAAGATCCGGAAAGCGAGCCGGCCAGGGAAGCAATTCAATCTGGTGATGGATGAAGAACCTTTGGACAATGCGTGCCACATATGGTCACGCATTATCCTGTTGAAATATGGCTGTGGCCAAGCCCTGAAGGTAAGGAAGGACAACTGGCTCCAACACCTTGGAGATGTAGCGCTGGCTGTTTAAAGCACCGGCAATGCGTACTGGAGGAGTGTGAGAGTGATATCTAATACCGACCCATACTATAGTACCCGGGGCAGGACCAGTGTGGCGGTGCATAATGCAGCTGTTCAGCATCCTCTCTCCACGGTGACTCCAGACTCGAATCCGACCATCGTGGTGTTGCAGACAGATGCGTGACTCGTCAGTAAAGACAACTTCATTCCATTCTGCCGCCCACATCCTTCTTTCATCGCACCTTTGGTGGCCGAGACGTCTGTGGTTCTGCGTCAAGGGTAGACCAAGCAATGGACGTCTTGCGGTCAGACCACTCTGCTGTAAGCGGCGTCGAATGGTACGCGAAGACACTGAATGATGTATTACAGACTCAATGTGCTGTGCTATGGTTCGTGATGGGACTGAACGATCCGTCACTGCTATGAGCACAATTTGCCTGTCTTGACGTGAAGTGGTGCACTGAGGTGGATGCGATCGACCACGTCGGTCCGTCGTACCCTCCTGCATCCAACGGTCACATATACGCATTACAGTTGTTTGGCTTCGTCCAACACGACTACCGATTTCTCTGAAAGATAATCCACAATCTCGGTAGGCCACTATCCTTCCTCTGCCGAACTCGGATACTTGATCAAAAGCTGATGGCTGTTTTTTACGAGACATAACTGATCGTTTTTTGAAAAAACCACAAGAAAAACACAATTGCCGAAATTGAAATCGTCGAAATCTCGAAGCCTTAAATAGCGCTTTGAGGTGTCGCCACAGGCGTGCGTGATGTGTGTTTGTGCTGAAATTCTAATCATTTGCATATCTCACCTCCATTAATGCATGTTGTAAATTTCATGTTATTTGTGTGCTTCCTTCAGGGTGTAGCATTTACGGTGGCCAGCAGTGTATTTTTATCAAACCAATTGTAAAAGATCATACTTTCCTCTTAGTGATTTAAAAAATTAAATTCGGATTGTAACTGACACTTACGTCATTACTTGGGGTAAGCCAAAAGTAATTAACAGTATCTCGGAGTAAATTATTATATTTAATGACATAAAATAACACAGTTACAAAGGACAAACACTTAGACAATTTCAAGACAAAGATTTAAAGAAAATAACTGAAAATTAGTTAAGTTTACATAGTCCAGGATTGGATATCGAAATGGGGAACGCAAGCTTGTTCGGATCCAAACTATCTCTCTGACGGTACTGCAGTGTTTCGTATGGTCACACTTCCAGTCCAAGCCCATACTGTAATGGCGGCACCTATATTTCGGTCTTGGAACTATACCGTGCGTTACACGATTACATTTTTTTGTGTGCAATTTTTCAAAAAGTACTCAACATTCTAATTAAACGTTTAATAAATTAGTCATTTATAAATAAATCGCAAGAAAACTTTTTTTTCATGTGCCAAATGTTATTATCCGTATTCTCTTTAATGATTAAAAACATTGCTTAAAAACTACGGATTTTAAAAAAGTTTTTGGTTTTCATTTAATAACATTTTTTATGAATTTATTTAAGCAGCTTTTCTCACATTTTTTGCTAAAATAATATCGTTGTTTGATGTGCGAAATTTGGAAACTTTAACTTAAAACTAAGCCCTAAGAAAATGAAAACTTTAAAAATACATTCTCAAAATACTTTTATTCAAAACGAATGGGGTGATTAATTGGTGTCAAAAATCTGCACGAAAATCGAAACTTCACGATGTGGCTCTTTTGGCTTTTAAGCTGAAACGGAATATAGTAAAATTCCTTTAAAAAAGTTACGGAATTTAGTAATTTTAAAAATTTCTATTTTTCTGTGTTTTTTCATACATAAAACTATTTTTAAAAAAGGCACATTTTCGTTTCCGTATCCGAAAAATTGCAAGGAAAAAATCTCTAAGATTGCCAAAGTAAAGTTATAATTAATAGTGATAAATCTACCACGATTTCCAGACTTCGAGTGCTTACGGCGCATGCGTGGAAAAGCAAACTCGGCAATTTGACTGCTTTTCTCCCCTCCTCTTCCTCATTTTGCCACTGGGAAGGATTTCAAAAAACGAGATTTTTGCTTTTAGTGCCATTTTTTAAGCAAACGTTATGTCACAATTAATTACCAAATGAATATTTTTAATCAATTTTATTATTTCAAATCCTAAGAAAGAAATTATTGTTATAAAATAATGAATATGTTAGTTTTGTATAACATACATTTTTACATCATATACGTTAAAATTACACTGCTGGCCACCGTAAGTGCAACACCAAGAAGAACAAGATATAGCACAACAAAATTTATTTTGTAGATAACATGTTGCCCAAGTATCAAATGATTAAATTTATAGACTTCTGTGAAGTGTGGTTCCTGCCAGAATCCGTACCAGAGTAGCCGCCATTGTTGGAGGTCGCCACTGCCACACGCCTCGGCATTGATTCAAAGAGACTTTGGATGTGTTCTTGGGGTACAGCAGACCAAGCAGCTTCCAAACGTTGCCAAAGTTGATCAGGTGTGGCAGCTGGGGGTGTAATCTGGGTCAATCGTTGAACAACCATGGACCACATGTTTTCTATCGGCTAAAGATCCGGAGAGTGAGCTGGCCAGGGAAGCAACTGAATCTGGTGATTGACGAAGAACCTTCGGGCAATGCGTGCCACGCGTGGTCGCGCATTATCCTGTTTGTGGTGCCTACAGCCACCCCTTACACTAATACCTTCCTGTCTATCTGAAACTCCGGCTGGATGTGTAGGCGGACTTAAATGATCAAAAGACATAATTGCAATTCAAACAGATTTATTGATGCTTATCAGTAAATAAGTTTAGACACAACACAATTCAAATTAAGAAAAACAAAGGAGAGTGGAGTAATAAAGTGGTGAATCAATACTAGCGGAATTTACAGAATCTCTCTCTCTCTCTCTCTCAACTGAATCTAGGAAAGCTTAAACGCGCACAATTACAACTACGCCAACTGCGAACAGTCTCAATTTCTTAATCTAAGTCACTGACTTTATATTTTGCAGCGGTGGTTCTTTCGTGACGACTTCAGGCCCGTTTAATGACTGGAAGAATTGGTGAAGACTTCGCGTTTAGTAATAATGAATTTCACTATTTTCAATCCTTTTCTCTTCGCGTACATCCACCCGTATCAGGCTATATAGACTTGGCAACAACCTCGTGTTGACATCTTGATCTTTAATTCACTTGACTTCTCACTTCCTATCACTTAACTTCTGAACTCGCGAAAACGGAACTTATATAATATATCTTATTTACATAAACCACGCCTGGCTCTCGGTGAAGATTGGTTCAAATAAATAAATTGCTTTAAGAAAAATAGAAGAGGTTAGTAAAAGACCGTATATAGATGCGTCACATGTTGAAATATGGCTGTGGCCAAGCCCTGAAGGTAAGAAAGGACAACTGGCTCCAACACCTCGGAGATGTAGCGCTGCCTGTTTAAAGCACCGGCAATGCGTACTAGAGGAGTGCGAGAGTGATATCTAATACCGACCCATACTATAGTACCCGGGGCAGGACCAGTGTGGCGGTGCATAATGCAGCTGTTCAGCATCCTCTCTCCACGGTGACTCCAGACTCGAATCCGACCATCGTGGTGTTGCAGACAGATGCGTGACTCGTCAGTAAAGACAACTTCATTCCATTCTGCAGCCCACATCCTTCTTTCATCGCACCATTGGTGGCAGAGACGTCTGTGGTTCTGCGTCAAGGGTAGACCAAGCAATGGACGTCTTGCGGTCAGACCACTCTGCTGTAAGCGGCGTCGAATGGTACGCGAAGACACTGAATGATGCATTACAGACTCAATGTGCTGTGCTATGGTTCGTGATGGGACTGAACGATCCGTCACTGCTATGAGCACAATTTGCCTGTCTTGACGTGAAGTGGTGCACTGAGGTGGATGCGATCGACCACGTCGGTCCGTCGTACCCTCCTGCATCCAACGGTCACATATACGCATTACAGTTGTTTGGCTTCGTCCAACACGACTACCGATTTCTCTGAAAGATAATCCACAATCTCGTTAGGCGACTATCCTTCCTCTGTCGAACTCGGATACTTGATCAAAAGCTGATGGCTGTTTTTTACGAGACATAACTGATCTTTTTTTGAAAAAACCACTAGAAAAACACAATTGCCGAACTTGAAATCGTCGAAATCTCGAAGCCTTTAATAGCGCTTTGAGGTGGTGCCACAGGCGTGCGTGATATGTGTCTGCGGTGAAATTCTAATCATTTGCATATTTCACCTCCGCTAATGCATGTTGTAAATTTCATGTTATTTGCGTGCTTCCTTCAGGATGTTGCATTTAATGTGGCCAGTAGTGTATTTTATAAAAATCTCTTCCGTTGTGGAAAGAAACCATCGAAACATTAATATAAGAATAAAATCATGAAATGTTTCTACATTTATATCAGATAATATTATTTTTAATGTATTTTAACACAGTGAATGAAAATAAATTTCTACGGTTTCTTTCTCACAGTTTCAAGTTACATATTTTAATCAAACATTCCCTCTTCCAGAAATAAGCAGTCGTTTCATTAGTTAACTGTAAGAACTTTTTATATCATTATTTAAAGATAATGGATTTAAATTAATAACTTTTAAAAAAAGCTAAAGCAGCATTTTTTTTATTATTCTTAACTAAATTAATTATTTTAGAATAATATCATACATTGTCTGCATTCTTCTGGATAAAACTAGATTAGTTTTTTGAGACATTTTTATGCTATAGGTACGTAACGAGAGAGATTGATTGATGAATAAAAATTTCCCACTGATCCATTTGAATGAATATGCTTAGTTTTTGCGATGTATTAGAATTTCTAACTTTATTGCTTTAAAAATTAATATTTTTCATTCACTAAAGTGATATTACGTTTTGTAAGTCATTAATCCAAAATAGAAATTTGGAGGGAGAACTTATTTTTGTTTGAAAAAGAGGAAAATGTTTTACACTCTAAAACGTCCATGCAACGCCGGGCTAAATGGAGAGAAAAGAAACCTGTCCGCCAAGGAAAAGAAGTGGAACAAATTTGGAAAAAGGGAATTTTATTTACATAATTATTGAAATCACTCACATCACACATACAAAAGTTATGGCTTCAAAAGGGAAATTCCCATGGGGATAACGTACTTTTGGAATGAATTGGGTAAAAAAGAACTTCTCAAGTAGACAGAAAAATCTCTCCTCAGCAGAAATGACATCAACTCGTCTTTTCATCATCGTGGAACCCTTTTTATCATTTTCTCTGTGTTCGTTGTTAGCTTCTTGAGAAGATGTCATTAATTATCAATAGGATTTAGGTCTAGTTAATTACCAAGTCAATTAAGCACTTATATTTTATTTTCCCGCATAAAAATCTGGAACAATATTGAATGGGGACAAGAAGCCAAATCATGTTGAAATGTTCCGTCAAATGTTTCCATGGATGAAACAATTATACTGTGTAACTTTACTATATATTTGTCATAACTAATCATGCCTTTTAAAGGAACAAAGCTTTCATTGCCATTGGTTGTAAAAATATCCCAAAACATCTGTTTAGAAAGGTGTTGAATATTATCTGGTAAAAGAGTTTCAACTTCACTTCATCTAACTACACTTGATTTGTATCTCTGAACAAATAAATGCGTTCATCACTGAAAATCATCTTCTTCTAGTCATTAACAGTCCAAAATCGGTATATTTGGCCTGTGCTAAACGTTTTTTCATTGTTTTATGAGTTAGAAATTGCTTTTTCCTCGGTTCTTGATGCCTTACGGCTAACTTCCAGAACCTTTTTCTGCACAGTCCAAGTTCTCAATTCAACACCATAATCCAATAAATCCATTCGAAGGTCTGTGCTTGTCTTACTTAGATTTATTTTGCTATGTCTTTGTAGAATTTTATCAGTTTTCTGAGTAATTTTCTCTTTAAGCCCACACTTTCCTTTTCTTTCTGGAGACGATAATCAGGAATTTTGAAATGTTCTTAAAATTCTTGAAACACATGGTTTTCCCACATCAACTACTATAGCTATATCTTTCACAGTTATAGAAGTGTGTTCATTAAGAAGGAACGCTTCCTCGGAGTAATATCCATCTCTGAACAAACAAAAGTAACACGTTTTACGTGGAATGCAAAATTATAACCACAAGCTACCACACTGAAAGGCTCATAAGTGAACTACACCAATAAGGTACTAACACCAATCAGACGAATAAATTATAGTCAAGGTCGATCCTTCACATTAATTCTTGGCAGGTATCATCGGTTTGAGGTGGTTTGGGACATTTCTGGTAATCACACACCAACTCAGACAAGAAAAAATGTTTGTTCCAATTAATTCGAACAGTATAGTACACTCGGTAGCAGCCTGTACAACGTCGGGCTAAGCGGAGGGAAAAGAAACCCCTTCTGACTGGGTAAAGAAGTCGAAGAAATTTCTAAAAAAGGAATTTTAATGACTTATAAAAATAAATCAGACTCACCGATGTGCTTATACTGAAAGGGGAAAGGGAAATTTCCTCAGTGTAAATTTAAAAACTGCCCGTACAACACCGGGCTATAAATCTAGTATATTAAAATTCGTAGGAAAGCAAACGTATCTATCCATGTAAGGCTATCTTCTCACTAACCACTGAACGGAGAAACGTGCCTAAGGAAACCAAAAAATGGGAAATGATCCTAGGATGCCAATTTAACAATTTAAAAATCTAAATTTGCAATCAGTTAAAAATTTTTAATTAAAATGTTAAAATACAAAATTTGCTTGCGCCTGTATGTAGCTTATTCCGCAAAGTCTCCGAAGAAGGGAAAAGATTTTCGACGTTTTTAAAACCGCTATCGAATTTTCTGTATCAAAATCAGACAAAAATTAGTTCCAGAATAAGATAGACTCTATATTTCTACAGGTAACGATGTAATATTTCTTGCATAATAACGATATTTTGCATTTCCTGCAATTTCTTCTAAAATGAGTCGATTTCGATGTGTTTTTATGAAAAGAATTTTTCAATCGCTCCGCATGGATTTTTTATAATTGTGATCAATCGACTTTCTGTAATAAAAAAAAAGTTCACTCTTTGCTTTTTTAGAATCGGTGACTTAAAAAATCAATTTTCAAAACTTTTTTTCTTATGATTTTTTGAAAATTACTCAAAATTTGATTTAAACATTTCATAACTTCGCCATTAAAAAGGTTAATCACAGAAAAGTTTTTTCCCGTGCTTCCAACGTTATTATCGTGTTTTGACAAGATTGAAAAACTTACTTGTGTGAAATGTACCAATTTTAAAAAAAAATTTGAAGTTTTTCCTCTAATTGACATTTTTGGAGCTTTAATTTTTTTACAGTTTTTTCCCTGCAATTTTTGTTTAAAAATTACTGTTATTTGCTATCGACGTGAGAAATTAAAAAAATATATATATAAAACTCCACGGAAAGCTCCTTTTTTTCGAAATTCATCTGTATTCTGCGTTCAGCGAATTTGACGTTCCAGTTCAGAAGTAAGGGGGTAGAAATACAAAGGGAGAAAGAGAGTCTGATGTGGAAAATCAGAAATTTAGTTAATTTTAAAGGAAAAAAGATTTTCTCTGGGAATTAATATACACTCTTACTCAAACCATCTAGATATGTTGCGATGTGGTATATAGTAAGACATATTTCATTTATTACGTAACGATAATAGTTTAAATTAATATTTTTTAAAAATAAAGTAGTTTTGTTTTTCTTAAATCATAAATAAATTAATTTTGTAATAATTTAACCGTACAATGTCCGTTTTCTTGTGTATGGAACTAGATTTGTTTTTATTAGCATTTCTTAAACAAACGGTATGCAACGATTAATTGGTAAATCAAAATTTCAAACCCATTTTATTATTTTATACTTTAGGAAAGGAATTACTGTTAAAATAATGAACACATGTAATTTATTTTTCATAATACATACATCAGGCATACTTTTTCATTATTCTTAAAAAGTTGCTTTCGTTTATTAAATGTTCCATCAAAAAGATTTTTTACGTGGTAATTTCATTCACCTAGTTACATTCTTCATAAATAAATTCTTTATTTAATTTCATTCTTTATAATAACTTCCTTTATTTAGTTACATACATTATTTAATTATATTTACTATCTGGCCCTGGCTGATTAGAAATTAATTAATTGAAGTTAAGTACTCATTTGTAGTTGTGGTGCAACACTTTTCATTTTCTTCCCACTCTTTCCAAAATTCTGCCAATTGTTTTTATTAAATAGTATTGACGAATCTTTGATTCCAATAGTATATAATTTCTATTTCAGTTTTCTAGAACTGTGTTACTTTTATAATATAAATGAATATTACTTATAAATTAATTGTATTATATAATAAAAATTAATATTACTTGCATTTCTATTTCAAGGTCTTAGAACAGTATATTTTAAGATATAACTTATTAATTTTAAGGTATTACTTATAAATTGATATCGTTATTATTTCTATTTTTACATTGGTTATTTTATAATACAATTAGTATTATTTATAAACTAACATTGTTATCATTCCTATTTTGTATTAACTAAGTCTATTTGCTATTTTAAATTATTAAATCTTAATAACATCTTAAGTTTTTTTTTCTGTATATTTAACACACACACACTTTAACTTCAAAGTTTCTCTATTTATTATAACAATTTTACAATGACATTAAGAATGCAGTACATTCCTGAAGATATAAGGAAACTGTTGTAATAAGGAAAAAACATAAGTAACCCCTTTTTCTTAACTAATATATGACTTTGTCGAGTATTTAACTAATGTGAAACTTTCCAGTGATTTTGTATTTGTCTTATTTAAAAGGGAAAATAGGAACTTCAAAGAAACTGTTTATTTTGTAATAATTTATTAAAGGTTGAATGTGCATTGTATTAATTAAATCTTTATATTATTCTAAATTTATTTTTGCTATAGATAACTTTAATTTAATTATTTTGATAAATATTTCTTTTATATACGTCTTGACGTACTTGAACATTCTTGCAGCAGAAAGCAACAAAGTTGTAATAAATATTTTTGCCTAAACGGAAAAGATGCGTTAGAGGTGATGACAGCAAGCAATTAGAAAGAGAAACTGCAGAAGAATGAAATGGGTGATTATCAGCCATGGTGTGTGAATACTCTTCAGTTAAGATTGATGGTAGTTACTTTTTGGTCTTTTTTCAAAACCAATATTTTTATAATGTGATTATAAAAATGTCACTTACTTTTCTGAATGTAACTTTAATTTCCAAAATTATAAATCATAAATTATGCTAGATTAAGATGAAATGATGCAAGAAATACATTTTTGGAATTCATTTTTGAAATATTTATCAGTATCAAAATTTATTCTCTTTCATAAAACTTAGAGTTACTTTTAAAGAAATGCCTGAATGTATTTTTTAAACATTTAATCACGTAATAGAAAAAAATGCCTTTTTAAATTTGAAAAATTGCTATTGACATCTTCAAAATTGAATACACTCATATATTCAGTTAAATAAACATAACTTCCATAGAAAAATAAAGACAATGTCCATATATTATAGGCTTGATTAATTATGTTTGACTATTAATTGTCAGTCTATTTACTATGCCTTATAATGATACTTTAATCATTCTCTAAAGTTACAAAAGTAATTTTAATTTAAAAATATTTTTCCTTTGTTTTACTGAACATGAAATAATTTTGTAACACATATTCTCGTTTAAGTACCATTTATTGTAAAAATATTTTTTAAATATGCAAAATATTTTATACATATATATAAAACAATGTACAAAACATAATTAACCAGTTTTTCAGTGAAATATCTGCATAATGTCTTTGGAAAAAAATAGCATAAAACTTTGAAAACCTTAATTTTTTTTGTTCCATTAAATACTTCTTTTAAAAAATTAGACACTATAATCAATTTTATTTTCCATGTTTTACAGTAATTTTATCAATAAGTGTTAACATTTTTAGATTCAGAAAAATATACGTTATTTTTTAAAACTACAATCGAAAAATCAATTTTTTTAAAGTATATGATCCACTGGTACCTTTAAAAATGCTGGCAAGCTGTCAAAAACTCTCCGTATAAATCTTTAATATTATATAAGTGTATACCTAAATAAACCATCATTATATGTAAACACTTATATTGCCTACTGTATAGAGATACGTGGAACAGGATCCTTCGATCCTCACTCTAGGAAACTTCACGCGCAGGGTATGTCATACCCACCACCTAACTTCTTTTAAGACTCCAGTCAAACCTTTTTCGGAGCCTTAGCTTATAAGCGAATTCTAAAGGTATATTTCTGGATACCACTTCTTCGGGTATGACATTCCTTGAGCGTGAATCGCCGTTACAGTTCTGAATGCATGAACACGCTTTAAAATCTTTCTTATACAATGGCGTATCATTATAATATGATGAAGAAATGTGATGTTTAAGCATTTTAATAGATACAGTATTTAATAGATGTAGTACAACAGTATTTTCCGATGAAGAAGGTCTCTTTGCGGGAATGATGAGGAAGAATCGAATGATGAAGAGTATAATAACAAGTATGATTCCTCTACTGAAATCTATCCAGATAATTTAACTGAGGGTGCAATTATCATCCTTGATAAAATAACCACATCATATTCAATGGTTAGAAAATGTAATCGTTAGCCTAAGCCAATATATTTTGTGTTGTTGATCGTTGCGACAGTAAATGCGCAGATTAATTTGTCAGAAATTATCTACTTAAACATTGAATCAGACGCTGATTTCTGAAGTGTTTGGATTTCGATTTACAGAAGAATGTAGAAACCAGCAAGCTCAATGCTTCTACGAAATTTAAAAAAAAATAATAAGATCCAGTGAAAATATTGTACTCATTTTCAACGATGACTAATGGATTGTATGAACAATGTACTGGATGCCCTAATAAAAAGAACAGAAGAACTAAATTTACGTGTGAAAAGTGTAATAAATATATTGCATTTCCGACTTTTCTTTCTTTTTCACCATTGTATGCAAATGTTACGGTTAAAATTGAATGTAAATACCCGGGCCGATCCTAGGGTGTCGGCCGCCCGCGTGCAAAGACCTAATGTGCCACCCCTCCAGAAAATTTTCAGATTTTGACTAATATTTAACATTATACACTCATGTACCTGTATAAGAGCAAAAGTTAAACATTAAAAAAATGCAAATTAAATTTGAAGTGCAAAGCTTTATTTTTTGTCCAGCTAATAGGTTATATCAATGACAAAATATTTTAACAAAAATATTACCTTTAAAATAAAAATAGACATTTTATAAATAGAAAGGCGAAATAACAGTATTTACTCATAAATTATCTAATAAAAAAGTACTAAGCATAAATCTCGTGAAACGAAATTATATAAATCAGTTTTTCTACAAAGACTACCCAATAGTTAACTATAAAAAAACTTTTTTGGCTTTCTGAGAAACAAATTTGTCAATAATTTCAGTGAAATAAATTTTTTCGGAGATTTCGGATTCCATAGAGATGATAGCCAACTTTGAACGCCTTGTGTCATATTATTTCTCAAGTAATTTTAATAATTTTTAATTTACTGAAACTTTTTTCATTAGAAGCAACAGAACCAGATAAGATTACCATTAATGCGTACTAGAGGGGTGCGGCAGTGAAATCCAATACCACCCCAAACCATGACACCGGGTGCAGGATCAGTGTGGTGATACATAATCCAACAGTTCGGCAGCCTCTCACCACGGTGTCTCAAAACTCGAATCCGACCATCATGATGTTGCAGACAGAAGCGTGATTCGTCAGTAAACACAATGTCGTTCCATTCAAATGGCTGTGGTTTCCAGTCAAAGGTAAATGAAGCAACGAATGCCTTGAGGACATTCAACTGTGCTGCAAACAGCGTCGATTGGTACGAGCGGGCACCGAATGATACGTAACAGGTTGAATCTGTTGTGCTAATATTTCCGATGTGGCTGATCCACCAATGCCAAGCGCACAATCCGTCTGTCATCACGGGCAGTAGGGCAATGAGGTGGGTGTGATCGGCCCCTTCGACCGTTTCCTCCTGCATCTAGCGTTAACAGACCTGCATCGTTCACCGATATCTCCGAAGGATTATCCGCAATCCCTATAGGCTACTATTCTTCCTCTGTTGGATTCAGAAACTTGGTCAAAAGACCCTCGATGTCCTCCAGAAGGCACAGATAAACAGCTTGCGCAAAAAAAAAGCCATGTTTTAAATTGCCAATTTGTTCTCCCCTTATATAGCACTAGCGGGTGGCACTACGGTCGCCTGTCCTGTGCGTTTGCGCTTTAATGAAAAGGATTTGCGTATTTCATACCCGCCAACGCATGATGTAAATTTCGCAGAGTTTGACTGCTTCCTTCAAGGTGTTGCATTTTGTGTGGCCAGTAGTGTAGAAAACAGTCTTGGAGTGCTGGGTATGGATTTGAAACTGGTTCATCACTGCCCTCGTTATCAAATAAACGGATCTTTTCGCTGAGCTTTGAGATAGGATATTCGGGATCAATACTTAAACCTCTAGCAAGTATTGTTGCTGAATCGACAAAAAATTTTAAATTATCGTCAGATCTTTGGGAAACTAAATATTTCTTAAGATTATCTGAGCCTTCAATGTATTCCGTGATGTTAAATTTAGGATTTTGAAGCATTTTACCCAATGTATCAATTCTTGATAATAAATAATGCCAAATTAAAATTGAACTCAAAAATTTAAATGTTTCAAGACTTAATTATTGATTCAGCACCTAATATTTTTCGTGTCTCTGGTGGTATCTTCAATTAAGGCATTTAATGCGATAATAATGTTTCTGAGGTTTTGTTTTAGAGGTCTAATAGCATTGATACGACTTTCCCGCCTTATTTCACTTAACGATTTTAAAATTAGACTTTTCACGTGTTTTTTTAGTAAATCCCATCAATATAGGGACTCAAAAAAGTAATTATATACCTCCTTTACCGTATCAAGAAAACCAGAAGATTCACCACTGGAGTTGGCAGCGTCATGAACGATGAGATCTAATGTATGAGCCGTTAATAGCAAGTAGAATTTATATCGAGAATCCTTTTTTGAAGCCCTATATTTCCCCCCTTCATGTTTGATCCATAATCGTAGGCCTGACCCCGTATATTTTTAACTTCGAGTTGCAGAATAAATAACAGAGCTACTCTAATAGAAAATTGCACATACCTCCTCCGGTGGTACTAGTTCCTGGAAAAAATCATAGAAAAAATAATTACCATCAATAGTATTCACACATCTAATTACATGCGTCATTTGTTCTGTATGACTAATATCTGACTTAGAGTCGAGAATTACAGTGTAATATTTTGCTTTTTTGACTATGCGGATTATCTCATTACGAATATATATATATATATATATATAGATTCGGCTAAAATATTGTTACGTAGATCGGGGTTCGAGGATTTTATGCAAAATCAGTTGTAAACAACAAGACAGTTCTTTAAGAGCGATGAGTATTTATTGTCGAAAATCAATCCTTGAAATACAGGATTCAGCAGCAAAATTCACAGAATAAATAACAGAAGGATTTCACACCTTCAACAGCACTCAGACACAATAAGCAGTGTCTAAAATACACGTATGTAAATGATTATTCACAAGCACAGTCGAGCTGATTAAGTTCAAGGCATGTCTACTAATCGCTAATCAAAACAATGCTTACTACTCGCTGGTTGAAATCAGACTGACCGTTGCTAATGGACGCTAATGTCTTTTTATTGGGACATGGATAGCGTTCCTCCGTCCCATAACTAGATTGTGATTGTTGCTTGAAAGTGGGAGGAACTGGTTGGAGCGGAAAGTCCTCCTGATTGGTGGGGGCGATGGTGATCCCTGATTGATTGCGCTGTCATCTTGACTGAAGATCCTTTAGGATTTTCTTGTTCAGAAATGTGAGGTGGAGAGGGTGCCCTGTGATTGGCGGTTGTGACTGGGTGAAATAGCTCTCTATTGGCTGTACTGAAGTTAGGGTAATATGGAGAAAATTAAAAATGGCTAGCCTGGTGGGTACCCCGAGGGGTGCAGCAAAGTGAAAAATGGAGATAAAAATAAAGATATAAAAAGAGAATTTTGAGGGCCATTTGTCACCGGCAAATGGAGGAACAAAAAATTAAGGTGGATTATAAGTCAAGTAGGATCCTCCTAGGTCTCTTAAGATCTTTGGAGGGAATATAGTTTTCTAAATTGATGGTATTTGAATTATGGATATTAGGTAGATTTGAGTAGAAATTTTTTGCAAGAGTTTGAATGTGATTTTTAAACGGGGAATTTTTATGGATCTATAAATATTACGATTGGCTGTATATCTGTCAGCTTTAACAATGGTTCTGATGATTGAATTTCGAGCAATTTCTAGAATTTTAACGTTATTCTTTGCTGCGTATCGCCACACAGGACAAGCGTAACTTAGAATGGGCCACAAAACAGCAGTGTAGAGAAGTACTTTGTTAAATATTTCCATTTCAGAATTCCGGTTAATTAAGGGGTAAATAAGTCTAATTGCGTTCCGGAATTTATTTCGCAAGTGTAGTATGTGTGGTTTCCAAGTGAGAGTTTTATCGAATATAATACCGAGGTATTTTGTGGATTGAGACCAGTGGAGTTGTGTGGAATATAGAGTGGGTGGAGTGATGGGTGTCCTTTTTTTGGTGAAAATTACGGCGACATTTTTGTTGACGTTTATTTTGATTTTCCAGAGATTGAAGTATGTTTCGAGTAGTTGAAGATGTTTGTTGAGTGCGGTGGTGACAGTTTTCGTATTTTTGCAAGTGGCAGAAATTGCAGTGTCATCAGCGTAAAGGTTTATCATGGTTTGTGGGTGAGTGGGTATGTCGTTGATGTAAATGTTGAAGAGAACTGGCCCAAGCAGGGAGCCTTGTGGCACGCAATATTAATTTTGTGAGTGTGAGAGAAAGTGTCGTTGACTCTGACTTTGTAAAATCTGTTGACGAGGTAGGAATTAAAAATGTGGATGAGAGGGGGGGGGGGAATTGGTTAGTAATGAGTTTGTAGATTAGTCCAATGATCCAAACCTGGTCAAACGCCTTTTGAACGTCCAGAAAGACAGCTCCAGTGGATCTGCCTCTCTGAAATCCAGAGGAAATTTTTTCCGTAAGTCTGAGTAGTGGGTGGTAAGTGAAAAGCTGACTAGTGAATCCAAACTGGTTAGGGTTAAGAAAATTGTTGTTATTGATGAAGTCTTTAATTCTGTTAAGGATGATGTGCTCTGTGATTTTACTGAGAGCAGGTAGGAGAGAGATTGGGCGATAGGAATCTGGATGGTGATTATTTTTCCCAGGTTTTTTGATAGGAAAGACAATGGCTGTTTTCCAGTTGTTTGGAAAATGTCTAAGATAAAGGATTCTGTTAATGATATAAGTGAGAATGAGAAGTGTTTTAGCAGTGAAATTTTTAATCATTTTATTAGTAATATTGTCGTTACCTGATGCTTTGTTATTACGTAGCCTTTTAATATAGTTAATAATTTCATCAGGGTTAGTGGGGGTGATGGGAGAGGGAGGAGGGTTAGTAAAAAAGTTTTCAAGAGTAGTAGTGATGTCAGAGTCGATGTTATTTGGGAAGTCGTCTGGCCTTTTATTTTCTGTGTTATTGTCCTTGAAGGTATTTGCAATAGCATTGGATTTTTGGTCATCGCTAGTAGCGAAGCCAGCAGTAGTGTTGAGTGTAGGGATGTCGGAGCGCTTCTTACGGAAGTACTTTTGTGTTTGCCAGAGACTGTTATCTTGTGTGTTGAGTGCAACTAATTTAACATTCCAGACGTGTTGGGTGTGAATTTTAAGTTGTTTTTTAATGTGTGCTTGTAATCTGTTTGCCTCTGTTCTGTGGGTTGGATTTAAAGTGGTTTGTAAGAGTTTACGTGCTCTGTTTTTTTGTGTGATGAGATCTTTGATATGCTTAGGAGTGTAGTTGTGAGTCTTGGTCGTGATTGGTTTGGAGGCGTGGCTATGGGCGGAGCGAACAGCATCAGTGAGATGTGAGATTTTTTCTTCCAGAGAGAAGGGGTTATATTAATGTTTTTGAAGTTTTCAAGGTGAATGTTATCATTGAGATTATTTTTAAAGGCAGACATACAGGTGGTAATTGCTCTATGATTGTCTTTGTGTATAGTTGTTTGAATCGAAAAATTTAGTAACACTGGATTATGATCCGAAGAAAGTTCGGTGAGAGACTCGATATTGTAAGGAAAGTTAAAGTTATTGAAGAGCACAATGTCAAGAGTATTTGTAGATTGGTATCTGAATCTTGTGGGAGTATTAGGGTGTGCAATGGTTAAATCAGTGATGTCAGCGAAGTTTTTAAGTTGAATGCCTCTAGTAGAATTTCGTGAGCAATTCCACGCATTGTGCGTGGCGTTAAAATCGCCAAAAATCACACAATTGCTGTTGATCTGTAAAATGGTTTCTAAGTCAAGAGTGAAAAGGTGCTTGTCAGAGTGTGGAGGTATATAGATAGAAGTGATGGTGATTGGATGTATGTTGGGTGGGTTGATAGTGATTGTTGTAGTTTCTATGTGATGAAGTGTTGCAGTGGGAGGGGTGTAATGAGGAATAGAGTTTTTAATGAGAATTAATGTTCCTCCTGATGCTTGTCCGTCCGTGATGCGGTCGTTTCTATGGCATTTATAGTTGTTAATATTGATGTTATGGCAAGGTCTCAAATGTGTTTCCTGAATGAGAATTACGTCGGGACAGTACTTCTCTACGAAGATTTTAAATTCAGATATTTTTCCAACTATGCCGTTTGCATTCCAGGAACACAAACTCAGGCCATGCATTGGGTGTCTAATCATCGTCATCATTTAGAAGAGCCTCTACTAGGGCGTACAATTCTTTTTTTATTGGATTTAGTTTTAAGTTTTTTTAGCTGGGGTGATGTTCTCGTTAACGTTCATATTGTTTATTTGTCGGGTTAATCCCGTAAGTGCCGAAATGATTTGTTGAAGGGTTTGGGCAATAAGATTAAAGTTGCTATTGTTATCACTAGAATTAATTGGTTGAGGGGGGGTTATTGGTTGGGATAGCCTGAATTTGTGCGTTATTGGTGGAAATTCCTTTGCTATGTGGTGCCATCTGTTGTGTGTTTTTTTTTTTGCATTATTTGTGTTGTTATTGTTGGAGGCCTGAGCGAATGAGAAGTTGGGTCTGACGATACTATTGACAAACTGACCGTTGCGGCGAGTCTCGCTCTATTTATAGCAGGGGCCGAAATTTCTGGAAAGATGCGCTCGCGCTACAGATCGTGAAATTAGTGGATTTCTCTACTAATTTCTAGAAGAATCCAGAGGGTCCCGAACTCGCCAACATTGTCGCCAAAGTCACCAAATTGGTCGCCAAAAATGATGCCAACTTGGCTCTATCGCCAATATTTCGCCAAGTTACCAATGAATCACCATTATAACGTAAGGGACGGCGTTGCTTGCGAATATTACAATCTTAACATGAAATAAATATAGCATAGAGAATTATAAAGGCTTGCACATCCAAATACAAATTATTTACATTATTTTATACAAAATTCGTAACAATATTATTTCATTTTGAGACTGCTGCTCTCTGTAGTGGGGAATACGTGCTTTATTATCTTTACATTTACTAACATTATTAAGATGTTAGAGGGAAAAAATGAATGAAATTTCACTAACATTTCGACTGCTTTTAAAAAATAACCGTTATTTCTATTACACAACTTCGTACTAATTTCTATAAATGCCAAATTTTGACTGACTAAAAATTGTATTACTGCAATCCTTCTTTCAATGGTGGCACACCATAGCTTTTTCTCTCGTTTGTAAACATTTTGTTCCTCATCAATAATTCAATTTTTTTCCAACCTCTCCTTTAATTCACTCCACAATATAGAGTTACGTGTTTTAGAGTATTTTAAAGCTTATTACGGTAATCTGAACAATGACGCCGATCAGAAAAGACAGTACTTACAAATTGTGTTGTAAAAAGAGAGAGAGACTACTGTGTTACTAAACAGTTTACATGCAGAGGCGGATTATAGTAGTTGGAGGCCCCTGGCGGTAAAAGGTTTGGAGCCCATGGGCTCAAGAATCGAAAAACTAGTGAAAAGAATCGCTTACTTTAAATTCTCAAAAAAAAAAATGTATTGGAAAAAATGAAATTCAACGGCTAAAGAAAAATTGATTTTTCTTTCTCAAATTCATCAAATATTTTTGCCATACCTATTTTGTCCAAAGCATTTTGTTCTGTATACAGGGTGGTCCCAAATTCCTGGTACAAACTTTAAGAGTAGGTACATAACATTGTAACAATCATTTATTGTTTAGGAATGCATGGGCGCAAGTGACGCGGCGAGGCGCAAACACCAAAAACAAGAGACGAAAGGAAAAACAAAGTGTTTACTGAAAGCGTCGTTGACAAGTGTAATATTTACAATAACTGTTCGCAAATGTTCAAAACACGAGCTGTGAAGTACAGCTGCAGCGCACATTGCTGTACCACCCACTGGCAGTAGGAGACGATAGTCTGCCAGATTCAAAGCTTGTACTCTCTGAAAATGGAAGAGAGGTGTAAGCGATTTTCGTTTAAAACTCTACAGATTGTCTGATGATTCACACTTACGTGATGAGCAACAGCTCTTATACTTGACTCTGGTTTGTCAGCCACAACGTTCCGTATGCTATCTTCCAGGCCTGGACTGTGTACAGCTTTTCGTCGACATGTGAGCAGCATCATGAGGTGGAATGAATTTGTTTCGAAGTTGACGATGTAACCGCTGAAAAATTCTGTGATTTGGCATTCGTCGATCAGAAAACTGCGACGAGACACATTCGCCGTTGAGCTCTGCCATTACCATTTGCACGACCGTTCATGTAATGCATGTCTGCATTTTCAATGTACGTAAAGTATCCCGTAATAGACGTCAGCACAATTGCGAATGGAGCTTTCTCCTACTGAAAGGCATCATGTTGAATGACAGCTAAACATCTACTGCCCCCTACCGGCAATGCAACCAACCGATAACTCCATTTTACTTTTCTTTTACTTCCCCTATTAGCACCTCACAACGTCCCTTGCACCCATACATGCCTACATAATAAATTATTGTTACAATGTCCTGTATCTACCCTTAAAGTTTGAACCATGAACTTTGTCCGTACTCCCATAGTACTTCCTAAATTATTTTTAAACAAAAGGAGATATTTCCCCTGATGCATTCTAAAAGATACCTTTAAAGATACATCCAAAAATACCTTTGATTCAAATTTTTCGCTAGGCACATGTGGCACCAGTTGTGCCACGTGTAGGATGTGAATCAAGTTTACTTCAAATACGCACAGATTTGACGTAGTGTGTTGATGTTATTTCAAAATGACTTTGAGACGACGGATAAGCCATTATCAACAGCTAGCTGAGTTTGAAGGGGAGGTTGTATAATAGAGCTAAAAAAAGGAGATATTGTGGAAAGACTTGGAAGGAATATATCCACTGTGTGTGATTTTTGGCAGTAGGGGTCCAGGGAAGGCACTACCTCAAGAAAACTATGGCTCAATCACGCACGGGTTTCCACTGACAGAGAAGACCACGATATTCACCACGTGGCTGGGGAGCGTAGTGCATCAACATCAGAAATTACAGTTTCTCCGTCACAAGATTGAAACAGTGAATTGTAACAAATCAATCGTTTAAGAAGTAGATCTCAGCCAGACTCCCTGTAGTGTTCATACCATTATCTCTAAATCATCAACATCTGTGATTTCAGTGGTGTTATCGGAGAGTGGAGTGGCGATGTGCTGTGTTCTCCGATCAAAGCTGTTTCTGTCTTGGTGCCAGAGATGCAGTAGCGTAACGGAGAATATTAGGGCCCCCCTGCAAAGTCAGGTTTGAGGCCCCAAGCCATACTCGATGTAAGTCAGGCTATGGGCCTCTAGAATTATGGCCCAGCCTCGCGATGCGGGTGTTGAGAACGCACTACAGCAATGGCTGTATATTGATTAGAAGAAGGCCATGTCAACGCCTGCAAAAACTCTTTCTGTCACCTAGATACACTGGGCCTATACCTACAGTTATGGTCTGGCGTGAGCAATTTTCTTTGATTGATGGAGCACTCTCGAGGTTAATTCATACATCCTGACTGCAAACTAGTAAGTCAGTCTGGCGATTCAAACTGTTGCACTGCGATTTATAAACTTTCAAAGGTTGCTTTCCAACAGGATATCCTGCTCCCTAATCTCTGTTGTAATTCAACAGGCTCTATAGGGTGTCAACGTGTTACGTTGGCCTGCTAGAGATCACCAGTTCTTTCTCCAATCGAGCACGAATGGGATATCATTGGACGGCAATGTCAACTTGATCCCCAACCAGAATTAAACAACCTTATATTAACCGACCAAGAGCAACAGGCATACAATTCCATCCTACAAACCGATATCCGGTACCAGTACGACACATGGCATGCACTTTTGCATGCTTGCATTTAAAATTGGGGCGGTTACACAGGTTTTTAATGTATTATCAATTCACAGTTGAAATGGCTCTATTCGCGCTTACATTAACCAGTGATTTGAAAACTTTAATCAATTAAATATGTTACCTATACATTTGTATAGGTAGCCGATTGCCGATTTGTACTGCCGAAGTTTTATTGGTTGACAATATTTTTTTCTTGGTGTTGGGAATTTTTTTTCAATCAATGTACCCTACAGTAATTAAGCACGGCTGTGAACTGAAAATGGACTTGTTTGATTTGAATAGTATTCCTTTGTTCAAAATAAAATTTGGGCAAAAAAAAAAATCATGTGAAAAATTTGTACAGATTGCATTAATACAGATATACGGGGAAAAGATGGCTAGGGCTGATACACGACTCAAATACGAGGAAATCATTGGGGTTGCAATATCGGTTCAAGTTCTTTTGTTGTAAGTTGAATTTATAAATGGAATCCATCAAGCTTGGGGCCCCTGGCGGCCGCAAAGTCCGCCACCCGCTTAATCCGCCTCTGTTTACTTGCAATTCAAACATTATGATTTAGCTTTATTGAACAGCACACACAACGCGCGATTTTTTTTCTTCCCATTCACTTAAGTTTTGTTAAAATATGAACAGCTAAATTTTCCACCATTCTCATCGACCCTAAATTTAAAATTTGCTACTTGTTTGGGACCATGTTCTAAAAATAAATCAGTATTTTTTTGTAAAAATGCTATATGCCAAGTACACTCTTCGCTCTCTACTTCACATTCGGCTTCACTGGGAATGGGACTATTTGATGATTTTGATGATGATCTTGACATTTCATTTCCTTCATTTGTCATGACTTTCAGTGATTTAGTGTTTGTATTGGCACAAGATTGTAACTGATAATAGTAAGAGTGCATTTGTAATATTTAAATTGAAAATCTTTAATAAAAAAATCCATTTTTGAAATTTACAATTTTTTTTCTTCACTCTCTATTACTTTAAAGAGATCTTTCCTGGTTTGACAAATCTTTTTTTGTTTTTAATATACAAGGAAAGGTAAAAATAATAAAACCAGACATATAATTCTAAATAATTTTTTTATCAGAAATTGATATTTATTGCAAATTATCGTTACAAATGTAAAACAAATTTTTAAACCTAAATACCAAAGTGTGTACTTGAATTATGTTGAATTGATAAAACAACTCCTGACGTTATAAACAGATTTATTTCCCACATATCTATAGCCAATTTCTAAATGCGAAGGACAGTTTTTTTAAAAATTATTTAAAAAAATATTTAAATCTGTTGTTTAAATAAATATATCTGAAATCTATTGTAACGTATAAAGCAAAAAAAAAAAAAAAAAAAAAAAAAAAAGGAATGTTTTGATTGTATTTCAAAGCAGACAATAGTAGACAATTTTGGCTTAGGAATCATGAATGAGGCAAAATTACAATTAAAAACGGCTTCATCAATTTAATCTTAAACGTGATACACAAAGGAAGTGCTATGAAGAACCCCATCAGATAGATAAATCCTGCCAACATAGAGAAAATAGTAAAGACGGTGACACGGTAAGGGGCTACGAGGATTAAATTATATGAAATTACTCTTCAACTTGGGTTTCTGATTTCCCAGTTTTCTCCATTCCCGGGAATTAATTGTCATTCCCGAAATTCCCGGAAATATATCAAAATTTCAAAAAACTTAACAAGTTATTTTAAAATTATATCAATAATAATTATAATGAAATAAGAAAAATGCCATTTTTTTCCTTTCAATTTTCAATTCAGCTTTGACTCATAAATTTTCAGATTTTTAAAGGTTTGTATTTGTATTAAAACTTGAAAAATGTACCATATAACTATCAATTAAACTGAAAAAAGGTTTAAAAGAGTAAATAGTGGATTAAATATATTTTCATCCATGCTCCCTGCAAAATTAATATACCTTTGTGAGGCAGAAAGAAATTTTAAAATTTGCCTTTATACTCCAATGAAATCCCCAGATATTTTGATAAACAATTTTCAAATGTAGTTAAAAACGAAATCCGCAGAAAGAAATATTTCGCAGGTATAAATAATTTATTCTGAAGAAAGAAATTATTAGAAATTCAAATACAGACGAATTTACTTAGTATGATATATTTATTTATTATAAATTATATTTATTTTGCAGATGCTGTCACTACCTTGATTTTTTATTTTCAACTTCATCATATACATAGAAAAAAAATCTTCCCCCAAATTAAAAGTTTTTTTTTTTCAATGAAATTAATCACTTTTAGTACTAAAAGCAAAAACTGTTAATGACATGGAAAAAAT
Source organism: Trichonephila clavata (assembly GCA_019973975.1). NCBI lineage: Eukaryota > Metazoa > Arthropoda > Arachnida > Araneae > Nephilidae > Trichonephila > Trichonephila clavata. The sequence goes on along the minus strand of BMAO01007053.1, from coordinate 7,011 downwards.
GTTACAATTAAAGATTTCTAAATTAAAAATCTCGAAAAAAAATTGACATTTAAAAAATAATTACTAAAATTAATGTTCTTTTACTGATTCACATACGTTTCAAAATGAATCAGTCGAAGTTGAATCAATTATTTCTCTTATCCTGCTACTAAGAGATAAATATTAATATATATACTTGAAAATTTTTTTGCTGCTGAAGCATCGCTTGCGTACGTAAAAAATATTAACTATCGCATTCAAGAGATTTTGTTTGTATAACCGATTTCTTATTTATGAAATTGTTATATTATTGATACAAAAATATAAATAAATATTAATGCAAGAATCTCAGACTAAAGTTTGATTAAGAAAAATAATAAATAAGAAAAGTTGAGAGATAGCTTAAAAATATTCTTCACTCAACAGTTTTGGGGTTCATTCCTTTTTTCAAATTGCTGATTCAATTAAATCAACCATATTAAAAACAAGTATCCGAAAAGAAAAGGAAATAAATAGTAGTTTTAAATATTACGTTATTCACACATAAGTCAAGATCTCGGAACTTTGATCAGATTGTCGTGCTGGAAGGCTGCGAAAAGTGATTTTTTTAAAAAACTAAATACTTTGAGTTGAAGAAGCTCTATAGCAGACAGAAACTGATCAGAAAAAAATAGTTTCCCAGGGCTAGCTGGAAGAATTCTCACCAACCTAGGGGTACTTATTCTCTTAATACACCCCACTGCTTTGCCGGGGGTAACGAACATTCCAGGAAGTGTGGGGTGAAGGATCGGTTATCGGGCCACAGTACGGTCAGCTAAAATTTATATTCGAGTTGGAAATCTACAGCCAAGTCAGAAATAGCTACCTAATAGATTATTTAAGGTGGACTTCTAAATGTACTGAAAAGGTCAGGGTACTTTAACTTAATGAAATCACATTATTTGGATATGAAACTTTCGTTGAGAACGTAAATTACTCATATAAATCCGCCTTGAAATGCAAAAATGTCAGAAATAGTCTAGAAAATTTTTAAATTACGAAGAATACATATATCTTTGCTTCCAAAATGCTCGGACGCCATGTTTGGCAAGCTTTATTGTAATGACTGCAGATGGCACCACGTGTATGCAATCTACGTACAAAACTTTTAAAACATTACTTTAGAAGAAAATTGAGCATAAACTGCTTAAATACGCATTAAGAATACTTTATTTTATGAAAAAGAATATTTTGCTACATGAATAATGATTTTAATCACTTCAGAAACACTAATTCTGCTTTTTTTATTTGAAAGGGGGAGGGGTAAGAGAATTAAAGTAACCCTAGACTACGTCATGAGATCACGTCATTGTTAGGGACGGGACCCTCTTCTTTGGAATGAAAGAATTAAGTTCTGACAATTTGTTTCCAAGATGAAACGGTCAAGTGATCTTGAGATAAGGTTGAAGAGGGTGGGGGAAAAACACATGTTTATTTCAGGGAGAAGCGATTGGAATCTATTTTGGGACTGAAAAAAGGGGGTTATTGTGGGGTGTATACTTTCTTAGTGAGTGAAACATTTGTAGAATTGTCATTTCAACCAGACTGAAAGCTCTTAAAGCTAATTTCTGCAGGGAGTGGTCAATGGATGCTATGCACCGGGGCCCTAAAATAATCAAGAATTAGAAAAATATACTCTTGCATATGAAAACTTTACAATACTCCTATTGATGTCAATATGGCGAGATGTAAAATTTATCGTAAACATTATTATTATAGATATCTAAAATTCGACAATCTTCAAAATAATTCTTGATGTTACGAAAGTTTAGTTTTTGTTATTCGATTTGGGAAGCTCCAAGAATCCCTACCTCAACTGGACTTTTTAGAAGGTATAATTTAGAAGTGGACTTATATTAATAAAGTAGCGAAATTTTTATGAAGAAGCCTGGTTGTTATTTCAATAGTAACTCTAAAAATAATGTGAATGTTTCAAAAATCTTAATTCAGGCTCTGTAAAGAAAAATCCTAACTATATATACATAGAAAAAATATTACATAGAAGTATTTTCAATGAAAAGATAATGTTTTGAAAATGTAATTTTTCTTCATGTTTTTTGCTATAAAATTACATTTAAACAGTTTTAATGTAATGGAATATAATGGAAAATTTTAATCGAATTGTTAAGTAATTACTACTCTGTGCTAATGGATCACATAAGCAGAAAAAAAATTCGTAAAACAGAGAATTATGCACAGATCTCAAAAATAAGTTATTTTTGTATTTGGAAAGGAAGTCCTTTCCAAAATTAAAGCAGCTACGTACAAATGGACTGCACTCTTAAAATTTCCCATTAGGAAAAAAATTCAATCAATATTAGATATGTAAATTTTGAAGATAAAAGATTAACTATAAATGAAAATTTTTACAGGGTTTATTAAAGTAATTTATGTGCCTGGAACAGAATTAGCAAAAGAAAGAGAGAGAGAGATTATAGTGCCGCTCTATAAAGCAACAAGAGGGCTATTGATCACAAACCTCGTAATGTTCAACCTCGGTCGAGTAACGAGAATGACACCTGAGCTGGCATCCCTCTTTCCTAACTACCACATAATTGGGAGGAATGGCCTCATCTACACGGAGGGTCTTTAGTGGCAACAGGATTTGAGCCCATGACACTCCAGACATGAACTCGTGACCATAACCACTAAGCTACTGCGCCCACCAGGAATAGCAAAAATTCTATTGAAAAGGTTAAGGGAGTCTGATAACCAATCAGTTTTTAATATATTTGAAGTTTTCTGAGAGTTGACAATCTCAATATTTTTGAGATATATTTATATATTTGAGAAATATATTTAGCAATCATTTTAAAGCATTTTTCCATTCTTAAAAGTTTAATTAAAAACTGGAAGGAGGTACCGCCCCCTCCCTTACCTGCCTAATGGCGGACCAACTCCCATTGTACAAATTATGCAACTCTATCACAGCGCAAATTGTAAAACTGTAATTTCCTTGTATTATGTAGTTCATACGGTTTTTTCTTCATAATTGGCTGTAAAATTTGTAACACATCGTCACGTTTAACTATTTTTGCATGTTCATGCAAAGCCTCCCTATCATAAATGTAAATTTGTCCAAACTGTGAGTTTGCTCCATTCTGTAAAAAAAAAATGTAGTTTCTTTTGTTAACTTCACCTTAAAAAAAACCTTGAAATAAATTTTTTACAGCATCATGAAATTTTTTTTGTATATAAAGAGAGATATTTGGGAGAATAATCGGTTCGTTCAGTGAAATGGCTATTAACTCTTACTTTTACTACTAAAATCGTTTCTGTTCAGTTATGTTTCTAGGTTTTTAATTTTTAAAGAACAATATTTGTGTTTTTACACATAGTTAAAAACCTTAGAAGCTTTTTTTGATTTCATTAATTTTTTCCTATTGAGAAATTGCCGGGCTCAAAACATTCTTGTGTTACTAAAAGACAATATTTGGAAGAGGTGGAATACTACTGAAAATTATATGACTTAAAATCAGCCTTTTTTCAGCTGATACTACAATGAGACTTTATTGAGTTCAAGTATTCCGTATTCACAAATATAACTGAATTTATCTATGATATTACAAAATGTATTATAACACTATAGTAAAATAATTTCAAGTCATGTAATAAAAATCAAACTTTTTAAATTGCACCGACTTAAAACTGAGAAAAAATTAGATGTTATACGTACAAACCTGGGGGTTTCTAATTTCAGTTTGTATCATTATTATTTTTATAAGTGTATCAAAACTTTTTTGAAAGCATCATGATAAGATTAGGCTGAGTAATCTCTGTCATCGTATATATATAACAAATGCTATCAATTTTATGTAAAACATATTTTAAATATAAAAAAAAATATATCCTCATATAACATATTTAATTAAAGTAGTGTTTTGATACAGTGTACATAATTTGGATAAAAACATTTTTTTAAATTAGATCTTTAGAGGCATTATTAATTTTTGTTTTATACCTTTAGAAACTGTGTTTTTCTCAGACTTTTCAATTTTGAGGATATATTTCTCCCAAGGATTTTTTCAGTTCAAGATAATATTGAAAAATTTTTGTAGAAATTTTATATATATATGTTCTTGAAAAGTTAGTATGGATTTCGGTCTGAGAGCACTAGTTATTTTTTCTAAAAATCTTAAATTAATAGTTTTAAAAAATTTGATATTTTTTCCATAGCTGTAAAAATAATTATTAAAATTCAACAAGGAATTTTTAGTAGGGAATATTAGTTTGAAATGTTCAAATCCATACTAACTTTTGTTCTCAATAATCTTAAGAAACAGAAATCACTGAAAATAACTAAAAAACTTTAAAAATTGAGTATTTTACAAGAAAAATTTTTAATTTTTAAAATAAGACCGGTAAAAAATTTTTTATTTGAAGAATAAATTTAATAATATAATCTAAAAGAAAACACAAATTACTTTCAATATTACTGTCTTTAAAACGGGCACTGTGTAGCCTTAACATCACTACTCAAACTAGTAACATATTTAAAGCAATCCGTTATTTTTTCAAAAGCGTACCATGCCCAACCATAGATATAAAGATCAAGGAGAAAAAAAAACGGAATTTAAAAATTGCTACAAAACACACACACACACACACATATATATATATATATACTAACCGTTACTCGCCGCTTCGCTGGGTATTTCATGACGTTTTATAAATATATACTGTTTATATATATATACTAGCTGTTACCCGCCCGCTTCGCTGGGTATTTCATGATGTTTTATAAATTTTTACTGCTTATATATATGTATAAATTATTGATATCTAAGTCCTAGCATTAAGAATTCGATTGAATTGAAAAATATACTTATACCTGTAACTGCACCTGTTGATAAAAAAAAGGGCAGAACTCATCTAATTTGTATTTTCTAAAAATCTCTAAAATTGAAGTATAGAATGATGTTTGCTCTTTCGTAACTCAAAAACCAAGTGGATTCCCACAAAACCAATTTTCGGTGGATCTCTACTCCGTAAATTGAACATGCAAGCCAAATTTCAAGTCTAAATCTAACAGAAAAAAGCAAAAGTTTTACTATAAATATCCCCGTAATCCCGTTGAGAGCCGTTTTCCAAAACAACCGCTCTTAGCGGATTTCAATTCAACAAAAGAAAAATGCAAACCAAATTTCATTATTATAGTCCTTGTAGCTCGAAAAAAGTAATTTTTTTGTCAATACGTCCCAGTAACCCCCTGCAACCCCCAGAACTTGATTTGCTTAAAATTTATTCTTAGTGGATCCCTATTCAACAAAAGAAACATGCTTAACAAATTTCAAGTATAAGGGTCTAACAATTAAAAACAGTAATTTTTTTCTGTAACTCCTCCTGACCCCACGCAAACATCCTTAGGAGTCAATTTTCGTTTTACTCTTTGTTAGATGAACTCTATTCCATGAAAGGAACATGCCTACCAATTTTCAAGCAGGATGATCAAATAGTTTAAAAAGTGGAAATATTTATCAATTACGCCTCTTAATCTCCCGAAATTAAACTTGGTAGTTGATATTCACGGAAACCCATTTTGTAGCGGTTGTCTACTTTACGAAAGGAATCTGCTTATCAAATTTCAAGACTGTACGTCTAACAGTTTAAAAATGGGGAATAATTATCTATAACGCCATTTGAGCCCCCGCAACGCCACTTCTGGGTCTGTTTTCACAAAACCCATTTTGTAGGGGAATTGCACTCTATAAACGGAATCTGCTTATCAAAATTTGAAGACTGTGCGTCCAATTAATTAAAAATGCAAAAAAAATATCAATAACGCCCCTTGAACCCCCGCAACGCCACCTAGGGGTCGATTTTCACAAAACACATTTTGTAGTGTATTTCTATCCTATGAGAGGAATCTGCTAACCAAATTTTAAGACTGTAAGTCTAATAGTTTAAAAATAGAAATAATTATTTATATCTGCCCTTAACCCCCCGCAACACCCCTTGGGGGTCAATTTTCTCCAAACCCACTTTGTAGCGGATATTTAGTCCATGAAAGAAATATTCCTACCAATTTTCAAGCAGGTAGGTCAAGTAGTTTAAAAACGAAAATATTTATCTCTAACGCCACTTAAACCCCTGCAACGCCACTTAGAGGTCTGTTTTCACAAAACCTTCTTACAGCTGATCTCTACTCTATGAAAGAAATCTATTTATCAAATATAAAGAATGGGCGTCTAATAGTTTAAAAATGGAAATAATTATCTATAACGCCCTTAAGTTCCGCAACGCCACTTGGGGGCAATTTTCACGAAACCCATTTTGTAGCGTATCGCTACCCTATGAATAGGAATATGCTTACTAAGTTTCAAGACTGTACGTCTAGTAACTTAAAAATCGGAATTTATAATGCCCCTTAAACTTCCCTTGGGGGTCAAATTTCCCCAAACCCATTTTGTAGCGGATATTTACTCCAGGAAAGAAACTTACCTACCAATTTTCAAGCAGGTAGGTGAAGTAGTTTAAAAACGGATATATTTATCTATTACGCCCTTAATCCCCGCAACGCCACACAGAAGTCTGTTTTCACAAAACCCGTTTTATAACTAATCATTATTCTACGAAAGGAAATCTATTTATATCAATTTAAAGACAGTGCGTCAAATAGTTTAAAAATAGAAATAATTATCTATAACGCCCCCTAAGCCCCTGCAACGCCACTTGGGGGTCGATTTTCACCAAACTCATTTTATAGCGGATCTCTACTCTCTGAAAGGAATCTGTTTACCCAATTTCAAGATTGTAGATCAAGTAGTTTAAACATGGAAACCATTATTTATAACGCCCCTTAACCCCCGTAACGCCCCTTGCGTTTCGAATTTCGGAAAACCTTTCTTAGCTGACGTCTACTCTATGAAAGGAACATGTCTACTAAATTTCAAATCTGTAGGGTTGAATATGTTCCTGAGTAGTCAGTTAGTAGTCAGTCGTCAGTCAGTCAGTCAGTTCAGTCAGTCATGTCTCTAGTCAGTCAGTCAGTCA